>JALIZH010015522.1:0-10492 GCA_030522465.1 Rhipicephalus appendiculatus
AAAGAAAGCCCGCGAAATACAAAAAATACCACGTGACTAGCGCATTCGCGCGCCGCGACCGTGCTGCTCTCAGCCGTGGTTTGAGCGAACAAAATCAGCTGCGACTACGAACCGCCCGCTGCGCTGCAATAGTAGGCCGATAAGTTTACGGTGGTTTCTTCGCCCGCGCTCGGCACAACTTTCTCAGTCTCGCGCGCCAACTGGCTGGCAACGGGCCAAGAAACCACCATCAACTTATCGGCAACGCAGCCGGCGGGTCGTGGTCGCAGCTGATTTTGTTCGCTCCAAACACGGCTGAGAGCAGCACGGTCGCGGCGCGCGAATGCGCTAGTCACGTGGTATTTTTTGTATTTCGCGGGCTTTCTTTCAAGCACGGAAAAATGGTACGCGTAAAACTTTATCGCAAATGATGCCATGGGGGTTTCTGAAGACGCCCTCGAACTTTGGAACTCTCATTGCTCGCGTAAAGTCAATATTTATCAATTTAGTCAATTAATTCTAATTAACAAATTCGTTAATTACAAAAGAAAAAAATTGCCTGTAGTGCGCAAGATAGCTGTAAGCAATATTCAACTGATTTCACTCGCCTGCCTCAAATATTGTATTTTTAACCCTTGGCTAAAGATAGCTTTCGCCGGATGTGTCCGCTCCCCTCAACCCGGCGAGCACGCGAAACTATCGCTTCGCCTTGTCGTCCGCCCAGTGGTTGGTCCGTTGCCTGTGCTGGCTCGCGCTGCGTTGCGCATACCGTACACTCCCTCGCTCGGTCGTTACCGCCATCGAGCGCAGCGAACGCTCTCCCCACCCGCTCCCCACCCTACCGCCTTCACGAAAGCCAGCAGCAAGATCAGGCGCAAAGTCGTGTGCGTCCCATTTCTAAGGGAGCTTCGCTCATCGGTTGTATTCGTACACGGAGCAACTGCTAGTTTTTATTTAGTTTTTTTTTCTTATTTTGCGCGATAGTGGTTACGGTCACCGGTGGTGGCGGCGCACAACTAAGACGCAAAAACGGCCCTTGTTGTAATCGCATAACAGTTTCGCTGTAATATGAATAGCTGCAGTTAGCACGATATAATTTCTGGAGCGTATTGTATGGTCCCAAAACTCAGCGGCGTTCTCTTACACTAGCATATATAACGCCAAATTTCTTCGACATTGAGTAATTTTTTGTGCTTGATGAATTTTTCATTTCATGATGTGTTGTATAGGTATATAATTTACGCATCAATACTTGACAAATGAGCCGTGCATGTTATCGAAATATTCTAATGGCGTACAAAACTCCCCCGGTGAAATCATGACTAACCAACTCCAAACATTCAGCGGTGTCTTTATTTAAAACATCTGTCACATTCATGGGCGGAGATTTGAAGCCTGTTCTGAGAACTTTCACTAATAAGTTTTCAGTATACTTGTCTAATTAATTATCATTGAATACTAATGAAAGGTGTAACAAATAATATTTAGAAAGCCAAATACTGGAAGTTACGCGAATCGAGCAGCTAAACTCCCGGCTAGCCAGAGCTCTTGTTTCACTGCTGCTTCTTTCACTGCCATAAACCTCGGTAAAACAGTGCTGTCCTTATTATTAAATATTATCTGCTGTTGCAGCCTTGCATGTAAGCACTTGCGCTGGTTAGCTCGAGGCAGAGGGTTCAATTGCCGGCAAGGCGGCCTCATGGCGAAGTGTTCGAAATGGACAAAACACCTGCGTCACTTCTTATAGCTGTATTGTTTTTCCTTTCTTTCTTAAAACTAGCTTCAGATTCTCCTTATTTCTGCAAAAAGTAACGCGAAATGTGAAGTCCCATGTCGAGTCTCGTGTTCGCGATAATCTCGGAGACGATACTTTGCGTTTTTAGGGGCGAATCCCACTAGGGTCGCACGAAAACCATTGTCGTCGAGACTCGTCGAAGTCCCTAGTCGAATCGCAGGTGCTAAACATCTGTGCGCAATACCGTCTACAGAGCGTACATAGCGCGCATATGGTTTAATAAAACAAACAAAATAAAGGCCACAACACCGTACAAACGCGGACATTTAACCACCCATCAGTCAAAGCATATGACAGAACAAAAGGTTAACAAGAACAAAATAAAAGGCTATTAACCATAACAAAATAGAAGGCCACGATTTATGATCCGATGCACACTGCTTCGCCCGATCATAAGCATTCAGTTCGTGGATCAAAAGCCGTTTGTGTCGAATGCCGTAGGGTGGCGTTGCAAATAATTATGCTAGCTGTCAAATTTCTTCTATTTCACTTCACATTTCATGACACTTTTTGTGGCAGTACGTAGCAGCTGAAGCTAGTTTTAGGAACGGAAAAACGATATACAGCTATAGCAGGTGACACTAAAAAGTATTGGAGGACACTTTGTAAATTCCAAAATGTGTTAGGTGAAAGCCTGTGGTCATTCACTGACTACGCCATGTTTTTTTTAAATGCGAATGCATTTCATAGTCGGGCTATGTCAGGCATCCGGCGTTGGCGTTGTGCGGCGTTGGCGTTGTCCGCGGAGGAGGAGGGAGGATAGGTTGAGGAGGTGTGCGCGCCGGCAGGTGTTAGATGTGAAGCATCTTATGGCGAAGCTTAATCCGGTGGTGGTGGTGTACGGCGTGACCGCCCTTACTGCGCATGCGCAAACCCTTTCAAAAAAAATAAAAAAACCTCCTCTCTCCCTCCCCTAGGCATCCCTCCCCGCGGCAACCACACCCTCACTGCGCATGCGCCTCCCCCTCCTCTCTTCCCTGCTACGCTCCCCCTCTCTCCTCTAGGCATCCCTGCCCGCGCCGTCCACACTCCCACTGCGCATGCGCGTCCCACCTCTCTTCTCCTCTCCTACGCTCCCCCCCATCTCTTCTCTAGGCATCTCTGCCTGCAGCGTCCACACTCCCACTGCGCATGCGCGCCCCCCCCTCTCTCTCTCCTACGCTCCCCCCTCTCCCTCTCTCGCCTCGCGACGCCGACGCAGGCAGCGTCTGCTAGCGAGTTTCTTGGTTGAAAAAACCGACTGCTCGCGCTGCACAACCGTTCACTGGCCACCCCGTATATATGGCAATGAATCTTGACCTCCAAGGTGGTGCCGGTGGGAGATTTCTCCTGTGCGTTGTTGAACAATAAAAATTCGCAGCGTGCGCGTTAACTAAAAGCGGTCTGCGGCGGAGCTCGGCGGAGCTATATATGAAAAAAAAATTTAAAAAATAAATAAATTAATTTAAAAAAACAAGAAAAAGCAAAAAAAAAATAATAAAAGGCGCTGCGCCGTGCTCCCGACCGGGCTGCAGAAATTAGGCGCCTTTTCCTTCTTCGAACCACAACCACCATATATAAATGGAGTGAAGCGCGCGCGAAATGCATTCGCATTTCCTCACGATTCCCTTCGGGGAGGTGGGGGCTTTTTTTATTTTATTTTTTTTTTTTTGCATGACACTCCTGTGCAATGGCACACAAACTGAATGAGTGCGTGGTTTTTTTTTTTTATTTTTACCGTGAATCGCAGGGAGACGCGAGACTAATCTGCCTCCGTTTCGCATACGTTCGTATTTTCGAGCTTTGCGGATCGTGCAGACGCCATCCCTTACAATGAAACTAATTTTCTACAGCGTTCCAGCGCTCATAAGGCTCCTTTATCCTCCCGCGTGAGGGGGAGACGCGACAGCTGGCACCGTTCCAGAGCACGGACGGACGGACACCACGAGTATGAGCTATTAAAGGCTTTCGCCCTAATTACAACCTGCATTCTACAGCTGCGATTGGAACCTGGGTTTTCTGCGTGGAAAGAGGGCATTCTACCAGTGCATCACTTTGGTGGAGCCGCGCGCAACTCTTAAACGACGACACATTGCAGATTACCGATCGCAGCGCCACAAGTGGCTTGGCCCTGTTTGGGCTTCACTTTTCAAAGCTTGTTCCGAGCACTCCCCGGTTCTAGTACACTCTACCCATGCCGGAGCGCACCCGTCTTTGCACCCACCACTCCTGCAACACCCCCTAGCGTGCTTCACTGGCAGACCATCGTGTTATCAACGACCAAGTGAATAGCATGTTGTCACTGAGTGTATTTCAGCCGTACCATAGTTCCGTTATGTCCTCCAGTATCCCTAGCACGGAAAAAAATATCGGTCGGTATGATTGTATCGATTATCACCGTGTTGATAAGGAGACACTGAGAGATATGTATGCCTTGCACAGCATTCACGGCGCACCCGATTGTTCACCAGGCCCTAAATAATTTTCATCAGAGTATCTGCTTTATGACGGGTACCATATTTATAAGGCTGCGTCCGATCGTCTAAAGACCGCATTCGTTACCCCTGATGTGCGAGCTAATTTAATGTAGTGCCGTGCGGGTTGTGTAATACGTCCGCCACTTTCGAGGCCGTGATATGTACTATGCCTTGTCGTTTCAAGTGGAAGGTCTGTTCGGGCTACGACAGAGACATTGTGATCTCCCCCTAATTTTCCGGCGAACCTTGCTCGTCTGCCACAGCTTTTAACGTGCCTTAAAGACGCAGGCCTTCAACTGGGCATCAAGAAGTTTCGTTTAATTCTCACATGTTCATTATATTGGACAGATTTAGTTGAGCGTCCACAAGAGCTTTGCGGCGCAGCCTGCCATGGGAAATGGCTGGCAGGCTGCGTCCGCAGAGCTGCGGCGGACACCCAATTGAATCTGTCTATTGGCTCATGTTGCGTTCTGAAATGGCGTCCTGCCTGACACTGTGAAACTCAACACTGTTGTCGAATTCCCGAGCCAGCGTCGCTGAAGTGACTTCGGAGTTTCATGAGCCTTTATTGCTATTTTTGCTTTGTGCGCCGTTGGCCCCAAAACGCAGTTTGTGCATACCATTATCGCACTAACGTTAATGTGGAAAGTTGGGCAAGTTGTAACGGATTCATGATTACAAATAACATATAAACACGTGGTACGCATATAGAAAACAGATGAGGCGCTGACGCAGCTTCTCGTCGTAGGAACCGATATATCAAATGTGATGACATATTTACTACGTCTCGAGAGATGTTCACATATCCAGTGGTGCAGCACTACGATTAACAAGACCCTGAGAAGGTTCATGCTTGCGCTAGCGGCATCGGTTCTGTTGCAAGCAAGACTATGACTAGTGTGTTGTAGAATGATAAACAGCTGTTGAACAATGCCTGGCCACTAAATGAGCTCCTGGAAAGGTCCGGCCCTTCCTGTATGCTCGACTTTTCTACGTCGCTTTGGGCCATCGTGCTCCTTGCTGCGTGTTGTCGCTGAAAGGTCCAACGCCTCATCTTGATCGCTAGGCTCTTCCGCTACAAGAATACATCATCTATATGGTCCAAAATTCTGGCGGTAAGCATCCCGAGGCGGACGCCCTATCTTGTTCTCCTCTACAGGATGATAAAGCATTTCTCTAAGCCCAGCGTAACGCTGTCGCTGCACTCAGTGTCGACTCCACGCTAGCAGACAAATGCAAACAATCTACTGATTATTGATTTTATCCGATTTCTGTCAGACTGTACTGTCGTCAGCCTCTTCCGTACGCTCCGCTATAGAGCCTCCGATTTAACTTCGCGAGACAACTGACTCTACGGTCATGACTATTACTCTCACAGTCGCAGTAGTTGCAAGCTGCACTGTCTCCATGCCGATTCCGCATGAATGCTGCGATAGAATACCTTCTTTGTTGCTGTACTCGCTACAACGCCCACAGAATTCCACTGCCTGCTGTGTTTGCCCACCTTGACGACAGATCGCTCTCGGAACAGTCAGTGCTAGAAAACCGAACTGAACTATCGTCGCACCGGAAATCAATTAAGGCCTTGCTGAACTTTTTGCGTGGCACTGACCTATTGAATAGCCTAGAGTATTGCCGCTTTGCACTTCGCCTATTTTTCATTCTTTTTGTCGCACGACTGCTCTTTTCCCCCTTTGTTTTTTCCGTCTTAATTTCCTTTCCGCCTCCTCTTAGTGTAGGGGCAGCAAACCCAATGCTACCATTCCGGTTGACCTCACGGCCTTTCTCTTTTTATTTAGTAGTAGTAGTAGTAGCAGTAGTAGTAGCAGTAGTAGTAGCAGTAGTAGTAGTAGTAGTAGTAGTAGTTGTAGTAGTAGTAGTTGTTGTAGTAGTAGTAGTAGTTGTAGTAGTTGTAGTAGTATTTGGTAGTAGTAGTGGCATAGTAGTAGTATATTAGTAGTAGTAGTAGTAGTAGTAGTAGTAGTAGTAGTAGTAGTAAGACATTAGGACGAAGGTGGGTGGGTCCCCTATTCCTGGGCCCCACTAGCCTTTGCGGCTTACTGGGCCTTATCGAGCAAAGCAACTTGGTTCTCCCGATCCTTGCTCGCAAGTCGGACCTCCCACTGCTTCTCAAATGAGTTTCTCCCAAATAAGGGCGAGTTAAATTCGGGTGGCCTGAGTACACGTCTACGTTATGTGGGTCAGAGATGGCCGCTCCCAACACCACGGGCATGTGTCCGGATACTGCGTTGGGTGATTTTGCTGAGGATTAATAAATGGGGGTACGTGGTAGTTTTTAAATGGCGCCGTTTACTATCTTGCCCTTCGAGTTTGGGGTGTGGTGGGCTGAATTTTTGCCTTTAGTATCTATACATATTGCGGTCGAATGTGAGGTATATCACATTGTCATATGACCTAAGAGACCAAAGCAGCCTTTCATGACGACCCACAGAGCGCTCACGGAGTTGTTTTAATAACTTATGTATAGGCCTGCGAACAGGGAGGAAGAGGGGGAGGCAGGGGAGAGCATCTGAGGGGGCGCCAGGCCTTCTCTCTACTACTACTCAGTTGAACCCGTCTCGTCATTGTTTATCTGCAGGGTTATAGCGATGCACGTGTTTGACGACAGTGGCAGTTAGTATTTCAAGAGCTGTTAACTCCCCACCTTTATCCCCGGAAAGCCGAGAACCAAAGGCAGGCCCTTGTGGGAAGCACATCATCGCTTCATTCTCGTCGTCTAATCCATAGCAAAGCTCTTCTTTCGGACTCGGCTAACGAGGAAAAGGGAGCTGAGCTGCCTACTGATGGAGAACCCAGCGCAAGCCTATGGACATATGCAAGGCTACGGCAGCGATTCTACTGGCGTGGTATGTACACCTATGTGTGCAAATACATCATTGGTTATACCGCCTGCCAACAAGGTAAAGTTCTCTCTTATGTCCAGCCGCTGCTATTCAATTTCTATCTTACCCTACACTCACAGAAGTAGAGGGGGTACTGCAACAGCAGAGCGACTGTATTACTATCACCAGAGTCCTTTAACCCCGTTGGGGAAGTAGTGCAGAGTTAGACGTGGAACTTACTTTTTCCTTGAAGCCAGCGTAAAAGACCCTGCGAATGCTCTGCTGCTCAGGTGGAGTTCTTAGGTATGCAACTCTCGTGCCGATGCGGCGTGACCGGGGTCAGGGCCCTCCGTCCTTGGCGGACTTGGCGGACGGAGTACAATCTATCGCCTCCATCTCACCACCGACGCCGCAAAGCAATAGAACTGTCTCGTAACCATACGCCTCTTAGCGTAGGTGCCGCAGATGTAAGTTTGATGCGTGTAATGTAAGTTAATACGATAACTTTCAGTGATAACAAAAGTATGGTCTTGTGATCGTGAACGAAAATTTCATTTCCGAAAGGCCAACAGCGGTACCTTCGAAGGACGGAACATCGTCAACACCTAAGAAGACTGTGGGATTGGGCGTGTTGATACAACATGATTATGGATTCAAATCAGCCCAACCGACAGGAGGGGACAGAGGAGAGGACACATCAGCGCTCTGTGTCCTCTGCTCTGTCCCCTCCTGTCGGTTGCGCTAATTTGAATTCATAATCAGTCAACTTCTAACGCGTTGCCATTAATGCTCGACAATTATCTTTGTTTCTTCTGTTTTTTAACGTTAGTCCTAGCAGAAAGAGTGATTCTACTCTTGGAGGGAGTTCATGCACTCTAGCCCGACCAGATTGTAAAATTCTGCGAGACAGTAGCGTAACTCCCGCAGAGAGTGCATGTACTCCATCTCAGAAGCGTGTCTTTGTTCTGGCGAGAGAGCTTGTTCACTCTCGCTCAGCCAGAGTACGAGAACTCTGTCGACGGAGTGTGCCTACTCCGTGCAGCAGAGAGTTCCCAGCACTCCTGAAAAGAGAGTGAAATATGGGACAAGCGTTTACTCTCGCGAAGAGAGTCGCCAGCACCCTCTTACGGCTGTGAGTGTACACATTTCATCTGCCGTCTATGCATTGAACTTTCACGGCTACTTCCGGGCACTGCTCCTTGGTAAGTACTCGGTGATGAAAGCCATGCATTCACGTCCCAAGTATTTCACGGTGTTGAATAAAATAAGAACCTTGACCACGGTAAAAGGCCCACACATTTTAATAAGACGATTGAGCAATACGATTAACAAGATGACTGAAACGATTAAAAAATTTAAAAAGACATTCAACTATGTTTGTCCCCGACGATGCGGGATTACGTCACGCTATTGACTATAGTTGAAGCTGTGCTTGCCGTATGCCCTACACCATTTTTTTGAACATGGTCAGAAAATGCTGCCACTTTGTAGTTGAGCCGCCTGCGACCATGTGAGTTACACATAGCACAGCAAGTGGCGTAGAATGCATAACTGAATTTCAAATTAGGTAAGAAATCGTTCGCTCTTCTCTCGACAAATGATGCCATATCCCCCGATAAAACTCTGGCAGATCCCACACTCCGGCGGTACCGATGTAATGAGGAGCCGCCAGCAAATAGCGGATACATGTAAGTCGCGGTGCACATGATATGTATATCAACAATTTGAATAATAATATCTGGGGTTTAACGTCCCAAAACCACAATATGATTGAGAGACGCCGTAGTGGAGGGCTTCGGAAATTTTGACCATCTGGTGTTCTTTAACGTGCGCTGACATCGCACAGCACACGGGCCTCTAGCATTTCGCCTCCACCGAAATGCGACCGCCGCGGCCGGGACCGAACCCGCGACCTTCGGGTCAGCAGCCGAGCACCTTAACCGCTACACTACCGCGGCGGACATCAACAATTTCATGTTACCACCTATGATATATGTTCGTCATACAGTCACATCCCGCAACACCAATCTTGGTGTATATCAAGCGAGCGAAATGGCCACGAGCTGACCACGAGTGTGTCATGACATTCATGACTTGCCATTGTTTTCATGTGATTACCTGTCATATATGTTCGTCATACAGTCACGTCACGCGGCAACAATCTTGGTGTATATCAAGCGAGCGAAACCACCACGAGCTCACCGTGGGCATTCCATGATATTCATGACATACGTGTCATTATTTTCATGTGACCACCTGTCTCATATGTTGGTCGTACAGTCACGTCACACAACACCGATTTTGGTATATGTCAAGCGAGCGAAATGGCTACAAGCTCACCATGAGCGTGGCACGTAAGTCATGGCGCACATGACATGCATGTCATTATTTTCATGTTACCACCTGTCAGTTGTGTTCTTGATGCGGTCACGTCACGAAATAACAATCTTGTTGCATATCCATTGAATTGAACGGCCGCGAGCGCCTGAGACTATGACATGCAAATCATGAATTACATGACATGCGTACCATGATTTGCACCTTAAGACTTGTCAGTTATGTTTGTGATACACTCTTGTCATGGCATACCAATTTTTGTTCTTTGTGAAGTTCACGAAACGGCTGCAAGAGCGCCCAGACCGTGGCAAGTAAATCATGCCGTTTATGACATGCATGCCATGATTTTCTTGATGTGAGCTGTCATTTATGTTCATAATACACTCATGATATGTCATACCAATTTTGGTATACATCCCATTAAACAAAGGCCATCAGAGCACTAAGTCGTAGGTGGCTAGATAGATAGATAGATAGATAGATAGATAGATAGATAGATAGATAGATAGATAGATAGATAGATAGATAGATAGATAGATAGATAGATAGATAGATAGATAGATAGATAGATAGATAGATAGATAGATAGATAGATAGATAGATAGATAGATAGATAGATAGATAGATAGATAGATAGATAGATAGATAGATAGATAGATAGATAGATAGATAGATACGCTCAAAGTCACCGAAGTTCGCTAAGGAAATGCTTCGCATTTAATACCTCTCTCGGATACCCAAATGCACATAACACAGTGATTGATTGATTTGAGCATCGTGGGCTGCATAGGTACCGCAGCCGCTGCGGTGTGCCATGATGTGTCCGTGCCGCACCCTACTTCAGCGCGCTAACTGTGCCATGCGTTCAAACAAAAATTAATAGAATATCCTCAAGGCTATGACGCGTACTGGCGTGCGAACGTCGCCTCCTGACATAGCCCCCCAGCCCGTGTTGTTTTCAGCGCGCTCGCTGGGATCAAAGGAGTGTGAAGTCCAAAGAGACTGAGACAAATCTCTTACATCGCTCATACTAGGACTCTAGTAATTTTTGCGGCAGTCAATTCGTGAGGCAATAAACTCAG
>JALIZH010015523.1:0-99381 GCA_030522465.1 Rhipicephalus appendiculatus
ACATATTCAAGTGCTCGTGCAAGGTACCGACTACGCCATAAATCATAATTTCTATCAAGTTGGGAAAGAGCTGTTATGCCATCATTCGTCATTCTTCGGAGAAGCGAAGTAGCCGCTACACATCTTCGAAGCATTATGAGCACTTTGTTGATGCTGTGGCTGATGACGATGAAGAATTATGGCTGAGCCATTTGTAAGGGGTTGAAAGTATTAAACAACCCTCTAGTTACGTAATTCGCATTGTGTGACGCGCGGTCGTTATCTTACTCTCCCACCACGCTGTATTACATGCGTTAACGTGAGAAAGAGAGATACAGGAAGAGAAATAACTTTATTGACTTTCTGAGGAAACGAATAATGGGGGGGCCTTATGGGTTTCCTTGGCATTTAATACAAGTACACTTGCGAGGTACCCACTACGCTATAAATCATCGTAATTTTTTAGGGGCGAAGCTCCTTAGGGTGTGGGTCGTTCCCTCCTCTGTAAAAGTATGTTGTAGTAGCCACTTCTAGTTAGTTTTAAGAATTGCTCACTAGATGGCGTTGTGTGTATATGTCCATGGAAATAATATCACTAGATGGCGTTAGTGGTTTTCGTATAGTTGACCATTAAAGAGGATAGATGGCGCTGTTATAATTGGGATCGTCGGGCCAACGCGGTACTCGGAGTCGAGCACCGGAGGTGGACTCCATCGTGATCAACGGTGAGGTGAACTTCACCAGAGAGGAGGTAGTCAGCTCCACAGTGCTCTCGTGTGAGTCGCATGCAAAACCAGGGCAGCCGGTATCTGCGGAGCATGCGGCGGCTCCGGTACTCACGGCGGCACAACCCATAGCCAAGGACGCGTGGCTTTCACAGCTCACAGCAGCGTTCTGTAGCGATGCATGCGGAGGCGAGGCGTTACGTCGAGCACTGGTGTGGACTTCGGCGTCTGAGTGGGTGGCATCGTCTTCCTCTGTCGTGGAACGCGAACTGGCGATGTCGCTGAGGCTGGGAGCGCCCGGAACACAAGTCGGCGACGCTCGTGCCCAGATCACGATCGAACACCCAGGATCATGCAAAGACGTGACACGTGTTGTCACGTCTTTGCATGATCGAGTGGGCAATGTACGGGGGACTCACGGTTACCCGAATGATCCCTCCGAGCTTCGCCCACTCACCATCATTCACTTCGTGGATATGCTGTGATTTCTTTTTTTTGAAGTTGGGAAGCATGCAATATGCCATTTTTCGCCATTCTGGGAAAAGTGTGGTACCTGCTACACACCCGCACGGTAATATGTGCACTTTGTTGGTGCTATGGCTGAGGACGAGGACGAATTATGACTGTGCCTTATGTAATTGGTGGGAAGCATTTCACGACGTACTAGTTACGCCATTCGCATTGTGTGACGTCTGGTTTCCAATTCGGATTGTGTGACACCTGGTTGTTATTTTACTTTTCTACCACGCTATATTACATATGTTGACGTCGTTTCTTCCCGACATGAAGCCTGTATAGGGTCTTTTTGCTACGGAGTTTCAAACAGCGGCATTTCTCTGTGGTAGGATACTGGGCTGCCATGGAGAGGGCTCAGGTTCGAACCCGGTTCCATTCTGGATATGTTTTTTTATTTCGTTTTTTTCCCTCATTTCGCTTGATAGCAGTGACGACACCGGCGGCGGCGAACAACTACGGCGCCTAAAGCGGCCGCTGTTGTGATCTCATAACAGCTTTCGCTGTAAAAAAAAAAAAAAAAAAAAAAATGACAGAAAAAAAAGAACCCATTGCACAGCTTCAAGCCGACAAGACCAAAAGCCTTTCTCGGTATTGGACAATATCTAGTGAAGAATATAATAAAATTGATGGAGTTTACCGTCCCAAAGCCAGGATATGATTATGAGAGACGCCGTTGTGGAGAGCTCCGGATATTTCGACCACCTGGAGTTCTTTAACCTGCGCCTAGATCTAACTACACGGGCCCCGAGTATTTTCGCCTCCATCGAAAATGCGGGCGCCATGACCGGGATTCGATCCCACGACCTGTGGGTTAGCTGTAGAGCACCATAACCACTAGACCACCATGGCTGGTTTAGTAAGGAATAGTGTGGTATATTGTGTGGTAGTGTGGTCGAAATAGTGTGGTAGAAATAAAGAGAATAAACAGCACACAGGTCTCCATACAGGTGAAGTAAGATGAAGGAGAATGGTGTATGGTGTTACAACGCCATGATTATTGTAATGTTCGACTGGCGCGCCAAAAATACGTTATCAGTGCATAATCAAAAACGTCTCGTTTTTTTCCAAAGCAAAGAGTAGCGAACTGGATAGCTATATGCCTGTTATCCTCCGTGACCTTTCATTTGCCTTTATCATCCTCTCTCATATATATAAGTAAGAGGAACGTAGTTATGAAGACAGTTATTGTTTTACGACAAGGAATTGACTTGGATTGAGGTAAGGGCGTCGCGTCATTATCATCTACAGCGATCGTCGAAGCGGTGCTTTCGAAACAGAGAATCGGCCACTCCGGGCAGCGCATCGCTCCATTTTGCGGGACCACGTGGAGGAGACCCGAAGCTCGCGGCCAGCGCTTCGACCACGCGGTCTGCTTCCTCCGCGCCTCGAACCCTCGGAGAGGGAGCGGTTGCTGCTCGAGAACCGCGGGAACCGCCAATCAGTTGACCTCCGCGCTCTGGACACATCGGACGCCGCGCCACCGCTTGCGTGATCTCCTCTCCACCGCTCTACACTGTGCGCAACGGGACTTTTTGACAGTTCCTTCCTGAGCCCATTCCCGGGTATTGAAGGAAGATGCTTTGCTTAGTCTGTGTAGAGTGTCGATGTTCTTCAGACCTATTGTTTGTGTATAGGTGTGGATGAAAGTTATCAGTGCTCGAGACGTTCGAGTTAGGACATCGATTCGCATTTGCCGTGTTTTCTACAAAGAGTCCCCGCTCGTGTCCTCCGAAGGACTGAGTGAACGCGATCTGTTGCAAGTGAAAGCAATCTCTCATTCTGATAACAGAAGATAAGCGTCGTTCCACTGCACATATCGTTGAGTGCTCATTGATTTGTTAACGAGTGTGTCGTTTCTGAAGCCCCAGATTTTAGTTCATTGATGTATTAAAGTATAGAAAATTACCGCAACTGCTTCGCTTACTGGTAACTGCGAAAACAAGAATAGGATGCAGCACGTGGTCTTCAAAATGATTTCTTATAGACCTACGTAAATACACCTGTCGCAGGCAAGTGTAGAAGCCGTACTGCTCCCCAATAAGTTAGTCCCGATTAATTTCTTCATTGACTGAGCTCTTCTTATAGGGGAAGCTACAGACTTGTGCACGTATGACTTGTTCTCTCTTTCATTTTTTCTTTCTCTCTTCTTTTTCTCCCCTTCCTCCTTCCCCCCGCGTAGGGTAGCAAACCGGGTACAACCTGGTTAACCTCCCTGCCTTTCCTTTGCCTTTCTCTCTCTCTCTTTAACGCACTGTTTAATTGATATAACACAGAACTTGTAAGAGCGAAGCCCTCAAAGCTCGAGGAAAAACTTCCACCATCAGCAAAAAACCCACCGCGCCATCGTCTAGCAATAACCAAACCACAACTGCGCGTCACTTTGGTTTAAACTGCGCATGCGCTGAGGAGGAGCCGCTGCCAAGCTACGCTCACCGATGGAGACAGCCTGCGCAGCCACCGCGCCGAGTTTGCCCGGCGTGGTGCGAGCCGAGTACGAGCGACGAAAGGCCCGCGCTTCTACCGAGGGTGCCAGAGCACCGCTTGCCGGCAGGTCGCTATATTAGCACACATGCTTTGGGAGAACGGGTGGATCGGCTTGACTTGCAGCAAGGCTGAGTGGGACGCGCTTCCGTGCAGCCCAAACCTTCAAGAACAACTCCTGGCCGTCCAGTGCGCCCACGACAGGGCCGTTACTGTTCGACTAGACCTGCCACTCCCCACGTGGGAGTAGCCGGGTGGCGCGGGGCAACCTCAGCATCGGCCCTGGACCATAATACAGTTTTACTCTCTCCCTCTGTTAAATTGGATGTGCTGATTGTGTTGTTCATGAATGTTGGGTGATTTCTTTAAGGTTATTTAGTTTCATCCGTTCATACATTTCTTTGTTATGAATAATTTGTATCTATTTCAGAGTTGTTTTATTATTTTCT
This sequence comes from Rhipicephalus appendiculatus, assembly GCA_030522465.1. NCBI lineage: Eukaryota > Metazoa > Arthropoda > Arachnida > Ixodida > Ixodidae > Rhipicephalus > Rhipicephalus appendiculatus. The sequence continues at coordinate 4,151 of JALIZH010015523.1, forward strand.
GTCATGGGCCACATGCGTGCTCTCTTTGTATTGTCGCTTTCCGCTGCCTGTAACATTTTTTTTTTACTTTTTAAAATTTTTTTGTAATTTTGAGTTTTTTTCTGGGTGAAGGGGCCAGTCAAGCTGTGAAATGCAGCTTTTTTTCCCTTTGCACCAAACCACGCATACAGCGTATTTTCATGTACTTGTCACGTTGTTGAATAAACTCAAACTCAAACTCTCTCTTGCACGTGAGATTCTTGCGCTGAAATCGGGACAGTATTGCATGTTCTGTGACCGACTGTGGTTCGACTCTAAACTGTCTGCGCCATGCAAAGACCTAGCATGAGCCAAGAAGGCCATGTTAAGCCCCTAAGATCGACCAGCTTTGCTGTTTCGTAAGCTTTACGCAGCTAGTGTAAACTTCCTTTTTTTTTCTGTAACGTACATGATAGCACTGTGAAAGATAAATAAATTAAGTGCTCGGTTTTCCGTACGACAGGCACTCAGAATACTCTACAAAGAAGCATTGAGTCAGCGGCGTAGATTTTTGTGGGTGCGTAACGTGGGTGCGTGCAATAAGCGTTGAGTGATTGGATTCTTGAGAGGTTCAGACAGTTAGGTGCCGCTCTTCCTCGCATTACATCGTAGGGACGCCATCAATTACCGTGCTGTCAGCTTGATGATTTACTAAGTGAGAAGCTGCAGTTTCATTTACCGAAGTATCCTGAACAATAATGAATATGTTAACCGTATTATGTAGTTTTTGTGAAGATTCCCGAGTGTAGGTAAGCCATGACAGGCTGTTAACGTCTTCAGTTTTATTTTTACACGCGTAAAAGTGATGCTGGTAATCATCTATCGTAAAATGTCACTTATATATGCAACTCGCGAAACATCAAGGCTGACCATGAGGTCATGAAACATATTCATGCAAGTTCAGCTTTAGGCCACAGAAAATGGTGATCCCACTCTTGCCCGCAACTACAGGCTTGACGTCAAATATTGTTATAGAGTGTTACTACCACCTTAGCCCTTACCTCACGTGGACGGGACCTCAATGCAGAAACACAATTCCATAAAAAACAGCTACGCAAATGGCGTGCGTAACTTTTGGGTCGTTAAGTGGACTGCCTGAAAATCATGAATTTTCATTGTACTTCTTACAAAAGGACATTTTACTATACAGGCATCCTCCCCAACGTCAAGTAATTCCACATTAAGGACTTTCTTGGCATGGCGAGAACAGTAGACATCCACAACGAAAGCATCTCTCTTTTTTTTTTATTAAATGTATATAAGGAGAGGTTGGTGCCAATGCGTGGCGCCGGCTACTCCTCTGCTCTTGCTCAACAGTTGTCGTCGCATAGTAGAAAACTAACACAAACAAGGTTATACAAAGACACATAGTACAACACTGACGCACTTAGTCCAAGTTCCTCAATACAAGAATCTCATTTAGGCTAAATGCCACGCGCAAGTGGATAGTGATATTTTGCTCTCTCTTTCACTGCAACGACGACACTGTGCGTAACATCACCGAGCATCGCTGGACGTATTGCACCGCTCAGGTATTAACGCTGGTGGGAATAACTTGGTACTCGCTGATTGACAATATGCGCCGTAGTTTGGCCAGTTCGGCAGTTCTAATTTTATACAATTTACAATGAAGGGTCATAATTATTAGCGACAGTACAAACATGCAGGGGTGGTGGAAACTACGCAAACCGCACTGTTATAGAATTGCGTGCAATAGCGGCCTGGAAACATTTGACCCTACCTGTCCCTGCAACAGAAGAACTTGCTCCCCACTTGCTACATCTTGTGCACTCGGTTCATAGAATACGGAGCGTACCATGATGAGTAACTCATGAAACATAGTACTGTCCGCTCCCCCACAGACAGATTCAACGCGTGAGTGCACTGCGCAACCCCGACTTACGTGCAATCAAACTTTCTGTAAATATTTCCCAAAGTTCAGAACTCGAGTAACTACAAAGGAAGTCCGCGGCTGTATCGTAAACACCGTTTGTCCGTGACCAAGAGATGCATTAGGGTAAAGGTTGTTTTAGGGCTTTATTATTTTTTTTCCATGTAGGATAGTGAATATGAACGAACAAGTGATAAACAGGCAACTTGGGTAAAGAAATTTAAGTTTTATTTAGTCCCTAAACTGCGAAATGACTTCAGAGTGTTCATAACACAAACCACCCATCCATTCTTTGTTATTCCTTACCACAATACTCGTTATCACGTTGACACGATATCGAAACACTGACATGTTTCACAAGAGCAAAGAGCATCCATTTCGGATATATATATATATATATATATATATATATATATATATATATATATATATATACATATATATATATATATATATATATATATATATATATATATATATATATATAGCTTCAAATGCATAGTCTGTCTTCGGTTGCCGTAACACAAATAGGGAAAAGATATACGCTTCTAAAACTATTTATTAGTCGATGTTAGACCGATCTTCAGGTCTTGATGAAGATCGGGCTCCGATCGAAACGTCGACAAATAAACTGTTTTTTAGAAGCATATACCTTTTGCCTATTTGTGTTACGGCAACCGAAGACATACTATGCATTTGAAACTATAACTTTTCTTAATACTGAGATACAAACCAGTGTTAAGGAATACGTTTGAAAGTTCGCAACGTGAAGTTTAGTCCGGGCTCTTTATATTTCTGGACACGTTCAAATAAGCACACAAGAGGCAACTGTTATCGCAGAAACTCCAGCACACATACGTTTCTCAAGCGTTTGCATCATTGCTTGTTTCGAAATACCAATTACTGCTCCACTAATTTCCTGAACGGCGTCGTATCCACTCAGTTAATCGCGAAAGTCACTGTAAACTTCGCTGCGTCGGCTTTAATGTATGGTCTTTTAGCAGCCCACTCTTTTTCGTTGCAACTTCCTAGCATCGACGCTTAAACAGATTGCGTCAGTCCCATCCTGCTCTGCCATTACAACTCGTTAGCGCCCGACAGCGCAAAGAGTTGCGCAACGATTTTAACGAGCTCTTCCGATTCCCTGTCCCTATTCAAGCTGTCGCAAGAAGAGAATGCGTACTGCGGTCGATCAGTAACGTCGATACCATTAAATGCGTGTCGGTGGCCCCGAAACATGCGCTCGAACAAGAGCTACTGCTACTTTTACAAGCTGAAATTTACCTCGAACATTCCAGTCCTTCCGTAGCTTACCTCATAAGTACGCCGCGTGGTGGTTTCATATTCCGCGCGCCGGTGTGTTACACCGCGTGTAACGAAGTACTTACGGACCCCACATTTTTTAGGGGCGAAGCTCCTCTTAGTCTAACCTTGTCAGGCGTAACGCGTAACCCCCAGTATCGCCTGCCATCTCGGAGGCCTTGATAAGAGATGACCATTTCTCGTCTCATTTCCTAGATGGCGTTACTCGGCCGCTACTCTCCGAATTGCCGCTAATCTCCGATTGGCTGCTGCGCGCGCTTTGCCTGAGTGCGCGGCGATCGAGTGCCTCTCTCAGTCTCCTGGATCGTAGCCGTACGTGTCGAATCGTTGGTGGGGCATGGACGAAGCGAAGCAGCGGGCGCGGAGGGCCGCCGCTTCTCGGGCTCGCCTTTCGGGGTCCGCTGCTCTCGCTGCTCGGAGTGCACGTTGGCGCCGCTAGCTGTGCACTTCTCCGACCACAAGTGCGTAATATATAAAGGTAACTTGAAATCTCAATAAAAGTTTTCTTCACCGTACCTCACGTGTTTGCATGATGATTTTATCGGGCGAACTTCTCGGAGGGTTAACGGCATCAACCATAACCTCTCAAGCTTCGCCCACCTCACCATCATTGACCTCGTGGATATGCTGTGATTTTTTTGATGCGGATCAGTCTGCGCACTAATGCCCTTCAATACGGCGCCGTTGGGCAGCTGTGCTTGTTCTTGACACTGAGCACATTTTATTTTCAATCATTCGTTCTAGCTGCGCGAAAAGCACGAGAACAGAGAGCATGCTGAGAACAGGACAGACACTAAGGTTCCTGGACATGTGTTTTAAATCTATTCGCCTCGTGCTCCACTGATGGCGGCGCTACGAACGGCGCTCCGGTGACACAATCCGGAGTACTTGGCGTTTCTCGTCCGTTAGGCTCTTGCTAGAAGAGCTGCACTTTCATTATAGTTCGCTCGCGTAGTACGGCGCTCCTCGATTAGGAGCTATATTTTCTTATAGTGTTAGTTCTACAGATCACTGGCAGCATTACAGCAGGGCAAGGAATGTTTACATTTAATGTATCATCTATGTACCCACAGCCATCGCAGTCAGGATCATGTCCCCTATAGTTGCTAGTGTAACTCATTGGGCTAGGTGGTGTTGAAATATCTTACCTGACAGCGCGAACGTCTCTCCAAGCGAGCTAACGTGAGTCTGCGCCACTTTGGAGGCGAAGCGCGACGTATTTTAGGGCTTATGCGCAAAACTTGTCGTTGTATACGCAGCACTTGAGTTGGACAAAAATTCACACTTCCCTCTCAATTGTAGTCATGTGGACATGTGTGCACAAAACGCTTTCCTAGAAAATAAAAGTGATAAGTTCACCGACAAGTGGGTTATTGCCGACAATTAGCGTAGATTGGACGAGTTGGCGCTGCACATAGAAACTTGTTACACGTGCTATCGGTGCCGAATGAAACGCGAGCACTGGTGCGCGTGGTTTGCAGCCTCATGATTAGAGATATATGCGCTCAGGCCATTGGCCGCTCATGCACCACACTCATGCTTTCGATCACGCAATGCTGCCTAACCGGACGTGCGAGCGTGTCATTGAGGATGACTAGGGGTGTGCGAATAGTGAATTTTGGAACCTAATCGAATAGAATAGTAATCGAATACTGTTCGAATAGTTTTCGAATTATAAGTACACCATTTTCAACAGTCTTAGAACGCCACAACATTTTATTTGAAACAAATATTCACAAATTTTAACCAAAGACCATGACAATTAGTTTTAATCGACTCAAAATACCACAATTACGAAAAGTAAGGTAAGCTCGTATACAGCAGGAACTAGAGCCCTTGCAATATTTTGTAACTGTAGGTCCAAATACAGCATTCACTAACGTTATCAATATGAGACTTTGTCGCCTGATTTGGAATAAAATTGGACACAAAAACTGAACAATTTTCAATCAAACACCGCGGATACAGCTAAAGATGTAATGAAGCAGATCAACCGGTCATCACAACATGGCCTTTGCACCGAAACCATGCAACAATCGGCGTTTAAATCTACATCTGCAAGAACAATTTACGCAAACGCAACACTCGCATCTGTTGTTAGTCATGAAGCTGCAAGCAGTCGTAGTCCTCACCTTCAGTTATAACAAGATGAAGACAGGAGCTGATTAATGCGATTCAGCTTCAGCATAGTAAAAAAGTGAGCAAGAGTGGAGTTTTCAGAAGAAATACGTTCATCCGGCAATCAATATCGTGTCGGTAGTCCCGTAAAAGCTTTGGCTGCATGCAGATCACTTTAGGGATTAAAAGAAAAATGACTTTCAGCTGTTCCAAGGTTTCGTTGTTTTGGGGTTCTCCGGTCGGTGCTGATTATTCGAAAACTATTCGAAAAATATTCGGTATTTCGAATATTTTTTGAATATTTACTATTCGATTCGAGTACCGAATCGAGTACCAAATTCGAGTACCGAATCGAATACAGCTATTCGATTCGATTCAAAATGTTCGAATATTTGCACACCTCTAGTGATGACTAAATGGCGCGCACTATGCCGCTGCTAATTCTTGGGCCACGCGCTCCGCTGTTCGCGTTTCATTTGACGGCTATAGTACAGCTGGGTAAAAAGTGGAGAAAATTGACGAAAGGGGCCAAGAAGAGGAGAAAGAGCTCTTTTTCTCACCCTCTATCTGGCCCCTTTGGCCTATTATTCCTATTTTTTTACCTTGCTGTTTGATAAGATTGAATACTGTTTCGTACAATGATTGCACCACGCTCTATTACGACTCCACCACTGAGAGTGAACTAAAGTGTGTTATTTCAGATACATCATATTATGGCTTTCCGATACGAAAGCTTTGTATTTATTCACGTTTATGATTACACTAATTCTGTTGAGCTTACTTTTAGATGACCACGAACGAGTCAGAAAACGTCTATTAATCAACGTAGAGATTAAAATATGCTACACGTGAGAAAGCGAGAAACCATGTCAATATTTCATAGCACCGTCGTGCATCCTTTTTTTCTCGTGCCCGGAGCCTTGTAATTGTCTTGCCTCAAATTTTAAGTGCTTACAACGCGCATACACCGCAGCTGCTGAAAACTTGGATATAATCAAAGGCTGTTGCCTGAAACGATCACTTCATTTATTTGAATGACATCACACGTAGTTCGTCATATGCTTAAAACTCCGAACAACGGAACTTAAGCAAAAGAGCAGGCTTCGCAAACGAACACGCGCAGCACGCTGTATACAAACATCGCGCTACAAAGCACATACGGAAGCCGAACCCTAAGCGTTGCAGTCCGTGATCGAAAACGGGCCGTCAAGTCATTGTGAGTGCGCCAAGGTTATAGAACAGTTATGACAAGAAGTCCTCGCCGTACATGCAGGCGTAAAAATCGATGGCTAGCAGAGGATACCAGGGGGCAATCGGCACTGAGCGTGCGCCTGATGGCCACTCCGCTCGATTTCGCAGAGCACTTTGCTTGAACATTCAGTGCAAATTGTTTTATGAACTTGCCCACTAATGTTTCAATAACTAGAGCAGGACAGACCGGCCGGCCGCGTTGAGCAGCCTTCACGTAGCGAGCGCACGCGCGCAGACCGGCACCCAGAGTCCCCGCGATGACGTCACAGGTGACAGGGCGCCACACAAAGATATCAGGGCGAATAGTATGTCAAATTTTTCTCCGAAAAAATAAATAAATAAAAGACACGACCGACGCCATAGGCCGGTTGTATACGTAGTATTTTAGCTGTACTATTTCAAGATTTGTTCTCTTAGGGCACTGTTCAGTAAATAGCGCCAATTTGTCCGTGAAGTCATTTAGCATGCCTTACAGCGAATGGTAAAGGACTTCGTTTCCTGATGGTAAAACCCAGGGCGCGAGCTTTTCTATGAGGTTTTTAAAAAAGCGCATTCTTTTGCATTATAATGTCAGACGCCTCCAGCTGTGACTCCTGCACCTGTTAACGGACGACGAAACACATGCTGTGTTTTCCTGATCGCTTTGTCACTGAACTTGATGTTCTTCACACTGAGTTTATATATGGTCGGTGACAACTTAAGAAGCCTGGAGAGCCCATATTGCCGAAGAGTGGTAGCCGATCGTCACCGTGACTAAAGAATTAGTCCCGCTCACGCACTCGGGAATCTTCTCCGAAGGTGTGCTTACCGGCCGTCCATCTCATGACGTCTGTCTGGAGTGAGCGCCCATTGGTGCAGGCTTGGGTGCATCCGCCTTTGAGGAGGAAAAGCTGCAGGCTTCTAATCTTGTACCAGACTACAGACAGAATAGTCTATAGAGCGTTTTTAGAACGAACCGTTCCTGCAGTACGACCCTTCTCTTCACAGGCCAGAAAAGTGACGCTCTCATGGGCAGGTGGCTAGTGACTGTTGTGTGACGTTTCGTATTTGATACCATTTGTGACGTGTGAACATTAACGCTCCGTGGACAATCATGTTACAGTAGTGGGATTGGGTTTCTGAATGCCGATTCATGTGTTTATTTTGTATTGTTTTGCGATTGCTGACAACTGCACGATTCAAGATATTACGTAACAGAAAAGGAGTCACCGGTGCCATACCTAGGCACCAACCTCTTCTTCAACATATTCAATAAACAAAAAAGTCACAGTTTCACCGCAAGGGTGAAGCAATGAATGCGATAGCAACAAATGGTAATGTTATACGAAGTGAGGCTGGCAGCCAAATCTTTTGGATCCGATCTCACGCAAGTCTAGAAAACGCTTGTTTAAGAGAATTCTCTTCGCGTTGAGAGCGCAGCACGTAGAAGGGTGCACCGGCCCCCCGCTGTCGGCCGCCGAGAAGGGGAGATAACGCGCGCGCCCGCGACGACCGGGGTCGTAAAATCGAAGGTCGCTCGAGGGACCCCCCCACCCCCCCACCCCTCGCCTCTTTTCACGCTCGCGAACGACGAGCGGGGCCGGTTGAACAGTTGGGGGGATCTTATCGCATGCGCCTCGCAGCGACGGAGATTCCGGCTCGTTTGATCGCCGCTTCAGCCGCGTTCACCGCTCCCGCTCGCCCGCTATTACCCGCTGGTAGAACGTACGATGCGCAGGGGGTTCTTATCAATTTGGACTTCATACGCGACATGACGGCGACGGCGACGGCGACGGCAAAAACCCGTCGAGACTGTCCATATAATTGCTATCGCAATAAAAAAAAATAAGTCTTTTTCATCCATTATTTATTTTCCCCCAGAGCAGCGTAGCAAACCTGAAGTGGTCCGACGCAGTGGTGTAGCGGTGACGGGGCTCGGCTGCTGACCCGAAGGTCACGCGTTCGATCCCTGCCGCGGCGGTCACACTTCTATGGAGGTTAAATGCTTGAGGTTGGTGTATAGTGTGATGTCTGCGCACGTTAAAGAACACCGGATGGTTGAAATTTCCGGAGCCCTCCATTACTGCGAGCCTCATTACCATATCGTCGTATTGGGACGTAGAACCAGAGATATTAATATGATTATTATTAAACCTGAAGAGCGTCAGGTGGACTTCCCGGCTTTCTCTTTCTTCCATCCTCCTTATCCATGGTGTTTATATGCGTTGCACCAGGATCACCCTTTAATACCGATGCTTAAGTGACATGGGCCGCTTTAAGAATGATAGTAGCCTATATTAATTAGGCTATACGGCGACAATTTTCCTTGCCTTGAAAGCTTTTTGGTTTGCTTCGGGTACAGTTGTGACTGCTGTAAAGATCATGAAGCAAATGTAGCTTCATTTAAGGATGCAATAGGGTTCTACATAAAAACTTAGAGGACGCTTGAGCTTCGCTTTGAAGAGTAAAACGCAATAGAGTAATCCGACACCATTCACACAGCCTTCTGAGCGGCTAGCCTGGCTTCCCTTCTCGGTGTACAGACCTCAACCATGCCACAAGGAAAAGAATGTCTGCACGCAAAATTGGCCGTTTCAAACTATCCTAGAATTCTTACTGCAAGTACAGTTGCGAAGTGCCCACCATGCGTCCATAAGGCAACAGGCGCACCTGCGTAGCTGCACATTTTGATGTTGCTGCTGATAATGATGATTAATAACGCCTGTGCGCTTCGTAATTGGTGGGTCTTTCAACCAACCAACTGTTTCACAATTCACATGTTTTGACGTCTGGTGCGATTGGACGTTTCTGCGACGCGATATTACATGCGTTAAGCACACTACTCGCACTGCATGGCATTCCTATGGGGTTTCCTTTTAGATGCGAAGCATCTTATGCTCGGGGCTGTGTCCGTCCCTCCCGCGTCCCTCATCCGGCGTCCCGCGTCCCGTGTCCCGCATCCAGCGTGCGGTCACTTTCACAAAGTAGGGAAGCAGCCACTATGAGGAACAGAACACTGTAGTACAATAAGGGCTGATTCACACCGGCGACTGGTCGCGCGACCAAGTTAGTCGCTTTGCGACTGGCCGGACCGTAGCTGGGGCTAGAAGCCAACATGGCAGCACCCATGCAGACGCGACCGCCCGCTTCGATCCGAAATCGCGGTTGCTACTCGCCCACTCTCTTCACAGCAATGAATAAATGGTGAAATCAGCTATCGCTTCCTGTCATCTCACGCTGGGGACAAAGCGTCAGGTATGTTCTGTCTTTTTTATTGCGATTAGCCGTATTCTTCAGCCCTGCCTGATAAGCCTTGTCTCCAAGAATTTGAGAATGAATCTTGGAAACACTGCAAAGTACCGACGAACACATTGCTCTCGAAGCTTCAGGACGTAAATATAAAGTAAATAAATGCGTAGGTTGCGAACTTACGGGCCACACAGCGCAGGACGACGACATGATACGTTCGATGCGGAAGGAAACTGCATAAACAGGTGTCGCCATGTTGACCTTTCCGGCGCAGCCGTCTGCTTGCTTTCGCTCGCGTGCGCGCAGACGGACGCCGAGCAGACGACGCGACGCGACGGCAGTGGGCGAGCGCAAAAAAAAAAAAAAAAAAAAGCAATGGGCCCGGTGTAAACAAAAGCTGACATCACTTCTGGGCTTCGCTGATTGATTCTAGTCGTCCTGCGACTGCAGTCGCGCGACTGAAAAGTCGCGCAAGCGAGCGACTGAGTCAAAGCAGTCGCTTTGCGACCAAAGCGACTGTTTGCGACCAGTCGCAAAGCTACTAACTTGGTCGCGCGACCGGTCGCCGGTGTGAACCAGCCTTAAGGCCGTCAACCACCATCACAGTCATGAGAGTCATGGCAGAGAGCACCGAGTAGCTACTTAGCAATGGCTAGGCAGGTGGTGGGTGCAAGCAAAGAATTACGCTCTCTACCGGTGGTGTCTGTCGCCCACGTTGACTCCCTTCCTTGATCTTGCTTGCATGTGCCTGCGGGGTCCGTCCCTCCCTCCCTCGTCCCACAGCCCCTCTCTCTCCTCTCCTACACTCCCGCGATTTCTCTCCTCTAGGAATCCTCCACTCTACGGAGCGGCGCCCGCGTCCCGTTGACGCCATTCCTTGATCTTGCTTGCATGTGCTTGCGGGGGGCTTTGTCCATCCCTCCTTCCCGTGTCCCACACCCCCCTCTCTCTCCTCTCCTACGCTCCCCACCTTTCTTTCCTCTAGGAATCCTCTACTCTACGGAGCGGCGCCCGCGTCCCGTTGACGCCATTCCTTGATCTTGCTTGCGGGGGCTTTGTCCGTCCCTCCTTCCCGGTCCCACACCCCCCACAGCGCATGCGCGTCCCCTCCTCATCTCCTACACCCACCCCTTTCTCTCCTCTAGGAATGCTTTACTCTGCGAAGAGGCGTCCCACAGCGCATCCGCGTCCCCTATCTCTGCTCTCCTACGGACCCCCCCGTCCTCTCCTCTAGGAATCATCTGCTCTACGGAGCGGCGCGCACGACAGGTGGTGCGACAGCTGCATACTCCGCCGGGGGGCGCCACGGTAGTTCCGCGGTATGAAAATGGCGGAGCGCGCGCACCTCATTCTCTCTCCTGTGCTGGCGCGAAGCGGGAGCGGCGACATTTCTCCCCCTCAAGCCAGCCATCACCCCGCTGTTTCGCATCCATACATGGTTCCCTTTAGCGGGAGATGGGGAAGTTTTTTTTCTAAACTATTTCAAGCACAGAGTGCATGTCGAGATTTGTTGAATTTCAAAAGCGCAGGAGCTTCTACCCGATTGGTTATAGAAGGCGGAACCTGTGACAGCCCTTAAAGAATTTTAAAAAAAACTTCCCCATCTCCCGCTAAATAAAACCATGTGTGGACGCGAAGCAGCGGCGAGATGGCTGGCTTGAGCGGGAGAAACGTCGTCGCTTCCGTTTCGCGGCGCTGTACAGGCGAGAGAATGAGGCGCACGCGCCCGTCATTTTCAGACTGTGGAACTACCGTGGCGTCCCCAGCGGAGTATGCAGCTGTCGCACTACCTGTCGTGTGCGCCGCTTCATAGAGTAGAGGATTCTTAGAGGAGAGAACGGGAGGACCGTAGGAGAGGAGAGAGAGGGGGCGGACAGGCATGCGCTATGGGGGGTGTGGGACGCGGGATGGACAAAGCCCCCTGCAAGCACATGAAAGCAAGACTGAGGAATGGAGTCAATGGGACGCGGGTGCCGCTCCGTAGAGTAGAGGATTTCTAGAGGAGAGAAAGGGGGAGTGTAGGATAGGAGAGAGAGGGGGTTGTGGGACGCGGGATGGAAGGATGGACAAAGCTCCCGCAAGCACATGCAAGCAAGATCGAGGAATGGAGTCAACGGGACGTGGGTGCCGCTCCGTAGAGTAGAGGATTTCTAGAGGAGAGAAAGGGGGAGTGTAGGAGAGGAGAGAGAGGGGGTGTGGGACGCGGGATGGAGGGATGGAGGGATGGACAAAGCTCCCGCAAGCACATGCAAGCAAGATCGAGGTATGGAGTCAACGGGACGCGGTGCCGCTCCAGAGTATAGGATTCCTAGAGGAGAGAACCGTAGGAGAGAGAGGGGGCAGGGGACAGGCATGCGCTATGGGGGGTGTGTAACGCGGGATGGAGGGACGGACAAAGCCCCCCGCAAGCACATGCAAGGAAGATCGAGGGATGGAGTCAACAGGACGCGGGTGCCTCTCCGTAGAGTATAGGATTCCTAGAGGAGAGAACGAGGGGACCGTTGGAGAGAGGGGAGGGGACAGGCATGCGCTATGGGGGTGTGGGACGCGGGATGGAGGGATGGACAAAGCCCCCGCAAGCACATGGAAGCAAGATCAAAGAAAGGAGTCAACGTGGGCGACAGACAGCACCGGTAGTGCGTGTTATTCTTTGCTTGCACCCACCACATGCCTAGCTATTGCTAAGCAGCCCTCTCGGCCATGACTCTGGTAACTGTGGTGGTGGTTGACGGCCTCATTGTACTACAGTATTCTGATTCGCATAGTGGGTGCTTCCCTACCTCATGAAAGTGACCGGACGCGGGACGCGGGACGGACACAGCCCCGAGCATAAGATATTTCGCATCTAAAACGGTGTCTGTTCAGTCGCACAGACACTATTTGTTGTTGTCACCTCTATTAGCTTGTTTACGTACAGGCTGTTTAACACTTAGAGGAAATCTCGGAGCGCATGGCATCGCGACGCAGTGAGCGCTGCAGTCGTGCGCCGACAGCAGTTCGCGCCGGCGCAGACGCTCAAAATGCGTAGTGTTGAACCACGTCGTCTGTGCGGTGGCGTGCGCTGGCCGCATTGTCGGGAAGCGGGTTGCAATCTACGGCAGTGCTCGGTGACCGCGCACGTCGTGAGCACGTTTTGGTGCCTCTTGCTTGGCACTGCGTATTACGGTAGCACACGCAGTGAAATATACGTGCACGCTCTCAGTACCCTAGCTTTTAGAAATAACAAATGAAGCATGATGTCCAAAAAAATTTCTAGAACTCTAGTTTTGCCAGCGAAGGCTCAGAGGTTCGCTTCGTACAAAGTTTACCAGAGATTATCGGCTCATTTCTGACAGTAGCGATGAAATCCGCACACCGCTACTGTGAGTAGCGCGCTTCCAGCAAATGCGGCCACTGCGTGCCGCAGTAGCAGACGATGCGGTTCAACAATGTATTCTCCAGCGCCTGCGCATGTGCGAGCTCCCGCCGCCCCTGACTCCAGCACTCGCCGAAATCGCGATAGCACGCACTCCGTGTTTTACACTAAGTGTGAAACAGCCTGTACATCATGTCTGGAAACAGGCAATAAAGCAAAAAACAGGCGTGTACATGCAGCAGTCGTGGGTTCGTTTGCCACTCGGAACGAACATATTTGTTAACCGCATCCAACTCGAATTTTTGCGCATGGAAAAACGCAGATTTTTAGCTCCAAAACAAGGATGCCGACGCCGACACCATAATTTCTGGGAAAGGAGCTCTTTAACGCTGTCGCGCAAATATATTACTAGCACGTATTGACAAGTAAGGTGGCTATTTAGGCGAGTTGGTAAATCTTCATCTTAGGATGACGTATTGACACTCGTGTCCAGAAATGCATCTAATGTCATAGGCCTTCTGGAAACACCCAAGCTATCATCCAACAGTTTCTCAATACTGATTGCATCCCTGTTTCTCAGAAACAGCCCTCCTCGGTGTACGTGCATTTCATAAAATTGACCATTTCCATCTGCGCAGTAGAAGAAAGCTTTGTTCTATAGGGGTGTTATATTTCGGCTTCAATTAATTTATCCACTCGCCAGACACAACTCTCAGAAGCTGGAACTGCAGTTCCTTGTTAAGAGCTTTCAGAGTACTGCGAAACTGCCAAATTGTTTCGAATGTTCCACTGTTTAATAAAAGGAGGACACTTTATAGAAATCTGCAATTATAATGTCGAAGCGTTGCTTCACAAGTAGGGCGTCTGCCAGCGCGAGGCTCACTAAGGCAGCACCAACATTATGTTTGGCGTTTTCGTTATTTTTTCTGCTCCGAAGCGTTTTGATTTTTTTTCTAACATTAGGGTTGACACTTCCTTTCTGAAAGGCACTTAGTACTACATAGGGTGCTGTGGCGAATTCCTTACAGCAAGTACGACCTCTTCGGATCTCCCGCTGCCTTCGTTAAGACTTCTTGACGCGCACAATATTTTCCTCTCAGAATATGCTACCAATGTTTACTCAGCCAGGTTCGCGTATTTATGCGTTCTATTTTGCAATACAAGCTCCAGTAACGAAAATCGCCTTGTCTCAATAAATTACATTCTGCTGTGTCCGGTGTTAGGTCCAGACTTTCTTCATAGTTTCCTCGTACCTTTCAATGAGCAGGAACCACCAGCACGTGTTTGAAATGGAATTATGCAAAATTCTAGTCGTCAGCTCTCTGCATACGCAACGCTGAATGAAAGGCCACCCACTATGGCGTTATTTTATTATTAGTTTTTTTTTAAGTAGCGTGCAACCGGTTTTCAGAAACGACGCGCTCAAAACGTCGGAGAAGCTTGTCCCGAAAATTAGTAAAGAACGAGGAGTATAGCACATACGACGCACGGTGCGTTGTTATCAATTTGGACTTCATGGCAAGCGTGACTGCGACGCTGACGGCGACGACAGCAATGCGCCTAGAGTGTCTATATAATTGCTATCGCAATAAAAGGAACGCCAAAAGCACGACAGACACACCGCGGATAAGGTCTTGACGTCAGCTAAATACAAATACTCAGTTCGTTGTATTGAGATTGTCACAAAAGAGTGATTAGTCAGGCGCGCGGCCCCGCTTTCAGATGGCATAATGAAATGACGGCGCCAGTAGTAGCCTCGGCAGAGCGCGCGCAACGAACAAAAACAAGCATCTAAAGACGCTGCGAGCGCGACGCCTCTCCCCCTCAAAGTGGCCGCCGACAACCAGCAGTCTCGAATCAAACGCAGGGCAAAGTCTCGGAACATCACGGAAGGCGACATGAGGCAATTTCGAGTTACGCCACCGCGAGTGGAACTGGCGAGAAGAATCTGGTCCTCTCCCTAGGCTTTCGCTGTGCTACACACAGACGAATCATGTGGAATATTCGCGAAACCGGGCATGACCGTATATAAACGCGAGAAGACGGAGGTTCAGGTAGGATTGTGAGGCCAGCGAAGAAGTTATGTTGTTCAAGTGAGTCGTGTTTTATGAGGCCGTGCGGTCAGTCGATCTTGAAGAATCGAGTCATGACGCCGAGGGAGCAGGGAAAAGTTTTGAAGAGTGTGAAGAGATATTGAGCAGATTTAGTCAGTTGATCTTAGGAGAAGCGGGTGTTTGTGGTTGTGAATCGAGTGAAGTAAATGAGTGAGCAAATTGGCTGATACTTCGCAGATTAAGGGGATGAGTATAAAAAACAGCTGGTCACAGTAAAAACAAAGAGTATGTCTTGATTGGCCCGCTCATTTATTTATTTATTTATTTATTTATTTATTTATTTATTTATTTATTCATTTATTTATTTATTCTTTCATTCATTCATTTTGAAATGAGGTTTACTAATATCAATTCATCTGGCGAGTTATGGGGGACCGAGAAAATAAGTGAACGAGTGGATGAGAGCCAGCGTATTGCTGCCATATGTTTCTGGCTATGCGTTATCACAAACGTAAGACACGACTTATCAAAACAGCTTTTTGAACTGCCACTACCATCAGGCAAACATATTTAACTGCAATGACCTGAAAAATGCGCGACAGCCTTATGACACCCGAGAAAGCGATGCGCATCTAATTATTTGAGAACCCCACCGGCCCATTTCACTCGTTACCGCTTATAGCAATCACGTTCCTATCAGCGACATTCCTCGCATCTCGATTTCCCTTCGTCAGGTACGTGCAAGTCTCGTTTGACTCAAGGGCCACGCTTAGCGCAGACACTGCGATCATAATCGTTCCTTCGCCTGCGCGGCGGTAAAGACATTCGTCCGACGTTCACGTTCCCTTCATTCAGTGTCCTCCTTACCCCCGTCTTCTGCCGGGTTCTCAAGTGTACGAGGCTCTAAACGAAACTGAAGGAGGCGCGACGTGCTTAAGCGCTGCAGCTAAGAGTGGTGAATTAGGATGCAGCGTGGCCCCCCTTCCCCCTTCCGAGTGCACAGCCGACACTCGCATACAGCCAAAAGAAGCCGCTTGCCGCGAGCCGCCTTACAAAAACCCCCCAACTCTTCCAGTAATTCCCCAACGCCGACTTGAGGACATCTTCGGTTTCCAAACGGGTCCGAGGCGGCAAAAGAACACGTATGAAGCACTTCGCTTCGCGCCTCTTCTTACGTTCAGTTGCTTGATGAGAGGCTCGTACGACTTGAGTTCCTTTAGTGGCTGTCACCATAATGTTTTTTCTAGTGATATCGCCTCGTTATTGTCCTACTTATTATCAGCAGCAGTGATTTCTTTATAAAGCCGGTATTTATGTCCCGTGTAGTGAACAATAGAGAAAGTAGCCAAGTAGAGATGTTCAGGAATCAAGTCTTTACCTTAAGATGCGAGGCGTATTCATCGTTGCGTGTTTGTACCGGCTGAGATGTTGCACTTTTTTGTGACAAGCGGCGTGGTCTAAACTGAGCTCTAATAAATACTCATATTGTGATTATGAATACGGTTGGTGTTTGCAGAGGAGTGGACGGAGAAAAATTGATTCTTCAGAGCAGAGCGTGCAGGTATTATAACTACAAGTCTTTCTTTCCCTTTTCCCCTTACCCCCGTGAGGAGTAGCAGGCTAGAAACCCGCTTTCCAGGCCGACCTCTCCTCCTTCTTGCCATTAAACATCTTCTTCTTCATTATCTATTTAAATATATTTCTGCGTTCATGGGCCCTACTTTCCAGGAGGTTATACTACAAATTGCAATAGAGTTTTCCACATACGACGAACGCACATCCTAATGGGTGGAACAAGAAAAATTGGGCCATGGGCGGACTAAAGGCGAACGTGATGGCCATGTCTCCCGCTTCTACTCCATCCATAATAATAATAGTAACAATTGGTTAGGTTTTACATGCCAGAACAAAATAATGTATGATTGCAAGGCACGCTGGTGTGAAGGACTCAGGAAATTTCGGCTATTTGGGGTTCTTTAACATGCACGGAACTCAAGTACAGGGGTCACTAGGGTGTGTTCAGATAAGAACGTCGGTGCATGTCCGCCGACCCCCTTTAATTTCGCCGAAAAAAATATATTTTGTTTTCCGAGTCCCCATGACCACAAAACAACTTTTGGTTTCGCGAGAAAAAATTTCACCTTCTTTAAAAAAAATTCACAAGTGTCCACTGAGCCGCCACCGCCTCTTTCGAATTTCGCGAAAATGCGATTTCGATTAGACGCTACAAGAATACTATTGTACCTGTAGGTCTGAAAAGTTTTATCCACATACTACAGATAGTTTGCGTTGAGAAAAAATTATTACTTTGCAGTTCTGATGTTGTTCTGTTAAGAAAAAAAAATCGCGAAATCGACACAAAGCTCAATAATGCTCACATTCAAGATTTTTTTCCTCCGCAAGTATAAACGCCAGACTTCCCAAAATTTCTAAAAACAGTACCCTATGTTTGATGAACAAGTGTGGTTAACGAAATACCTGAGAGTGGCTTCAAACGTTAACCAGAAATGTTCAACTGAGGACATGTCCCTTAAAATGCAATATTTTGAAGATCATTTAAAAAAAAACACCATCTTCGATTTTCTTTAAACTCTCCAGAATTAAAGCCAAGCACGTGTTCTAACTTAATCTGTAAAAACATGTTGCATTATTTTTGTGAGGTCGGAACTACGAAGCACGAAATGTGGCCAAATTGACGTATAGTGAGTAACCACAACATTGAGCGAGCATGAAGCAATAGTTGCCATTATCGTTATTTTTAGGTCTCGAATGTCTTCTGTGGATTGACGGATTGTCAGGAATAAAACAGGAACAGTTGCTTTTGAAGAGGAAATTATTACTACATTTTTTACGCAAATCACAAAAACTTCTACACGGGTCCCAGCCACTGAGCATGCCGCGATAATGAGTCGCACTCTTCTCAGGAATCGCTTTCAAAATTTTTTGCGCATGTGAGCCTGCGTACGCCTCATAAAGGAGGTGGCTGGAGAGGTATTTCTCGCTTCCCGTGGCACGTCGGTAATGTGATAACGCAGACGGTGCGTGTCGGCACAAGCGGTCCTTCTGCAGCCTGACCGCGCTCGCCCGCTCCCGAAAAAAAGAAAAAAAAAAGAAAGAAAGAACATAAACAAGAAACAGCTCAACTCGCTTAAGAAAGGTCGAAGTAATAAGAGAACGTCGGCTTTCACTTCCGTTCGTCGTTGACAACCCGGCAGTCCTCTGCTGGTGAACGAACGTGAGTACGCGTGCGCGTATTACACTCCCCTGATATTGATGGCCACGTTGTGGAGCTCAGAGCGAGCGTTTTGCGCTGACTAACCAAAGAGGCATACGAAGAAGATTTCCTAAAAGCGGAACTTTTGATGTGTGAAAGATTTGAATGTCGCCTTACTAAAGGAAGCGCATGCCAGAAAAAGCCTCATCCATCAGAGAAACCGACATTTTGTGCCAGAGCTGTTTCAACCGCTTGAAACAGATCGCCGTAGAGTCTCCAGATGCATCTCAGTCTGACGCAAATTTTGTTCCCAAACAAATTGTTGTCGAAGAGCTAAACGTACTCGTTAAGACAACCGACGTGACAACCCTGAAAATTCCGGCGAAAGTGAAAGCACAATGCCGAGTGTCTTACGCCAAGCGTAAGAGAGCGGAGATGGAGGGCGCTATCTCCAGGACAATTTCTGCTGTCCTTACAGTAGCGTACGGCACTACAGAGGAACCTGGTCCTTCAGCGGAAACCTGCAACACGTGTCGCGAGTGGCTGCGCAACCTAAAGCACACATTCGATACCTGCGAATCATACTATGAACGCTGCCGCCTCCTGACATTGCTCCCTGTGAACCTTTCTCATCAAGAGATTCAAGAAATGATTCCATCCGCAAATCGGCACCTCATTCGGAAATCCAGAAAATACAGACACCCGGATGTGGTCAAATCCGAACATCTACACCAGATCGAAGCTGAAGCCAGAAAACATACAGGCAGCAATGAAATACTGTACTGACGATGAGCTCAACTCCACCCAACAAAGCCCAAACAAGAAAGATTTCATTGCAATTAGTTGTAAAGGAAAAAAAGAGTACGTTTCAAAACGGCTGATGACAAGGTCCATTCGGGAAACATTTCGTCTACAGCGGCTCACCCTGACACAGGGATCGAGCTCACGAAGTTCTCCTCCTTGAGGCCGAAATGAGTTGTGTGCACAAGGTTGCTTCACCAGGAGCAAGATACGCACAAGTGCTTCAGTGACGTTTGTGACTGTCTAACTTGTCTGACTATGACTTGTGACTATTACTCCCTGTGTATACAATAGGAATAAGTAAACAGTTCCTTCCGAGAGGTCGATTGACTACCTTTCCAAAAATCTTGCGGTTAGTCCTTACGCCAGGACCAAAACTACGACGCGTGCACGCACGCAAATGATCAAATTTGCCCTTTAAGGCAACTCTTTGGTTTTATCTGTCAAGCTGTTGTCCCTCGAGCTCAACAGATGACATTCAGGACCTAAAAATTACGATAATGGCAACTATTGCTCCAACTATTGCGCGGTCGGGCTGCAGAAGGACCGCTTGTGCCGACACGCACCGTCTGCGTTATCACATTACCGACGTGCCACGGGAAGCGAGAAATACCTCTCCAGCCACCTCCTTTATGAGGCGTACGCAGGCTCACATGCGCAAAAAATTTTGAAAGCGATTCCTGAGAAGAGTGCGACTCATTATCGCGGCATGCTCAGTGGCTGGGACCCGTGTAGAAGTTTTTGTGATTTGCGTAAAAAATGTAGTAATAATTTCCTCTTCAAAAGCAACTGTTCCTGTTTTATTCCTGACAATCCGTCAATCCACAGAAGACATTCGAGACCTAAAAATAACGATAATGGCAACTATTGCTTCATGCTCGCTCAATGTTGTGGTTACTCACTATACGTCAATTTGGCCACATTTCGTGCTTCGTAGTTCCGACCTCACAAAAATAATGCAACATGTTTTTACAGATTAAGTTAGAACACGTGCTTGGCTTTAATTCTGGAGAGTTTAAAGAAAATCGAAGATGGTGTTTTTTTTTTAAATGATCTTCAAAATATTGCATTTTAAGGGACATGTCCTCAGTTGAACATTTCTGGTTAACGTTTGAAGCCACTCTCAGGTATTTCGTTAACCACACTTGTTCATCAAACACAGGGCAATGTTTTTAGAAACTTTGGGAAGTCTAGCGTTTATACTTGCGGAGGAAAAAAAATCTTGAATGTGAGCATTATTGAGCTTTGTGTCGATTTCGCGATTTTTTTTCTTAACAAAACAACATCAGAACTGCAAAGTAATAATTTTTTCTCAACGCAAACTATCTGTAGTATGTGGAGAAAACTTTTCGGGCCTACAGCTACAATAGTGTTTTTGTAGCGTCTCATCGAAATTCCATTTTCGCGAAATTCGAAAGAGGCGGTGACGGCTCAGTGGACACTTGTGAATTTTTTTTAAAGAAGGTGAAATTTTTTCTCGCGAAACCAAAAGTTGTTTTGTGGTCATGGGGACTCGGAAAACAAAATATATTTTTTTCGGCGAAATTAAAGGGGGTCGGCGGACATGCACCGACGTTCTTATCTGAACACACCCACTAGCATTTTCGCTTCCTTCGAAAATTCGACCGCAGCAGTCGGGGTCGAAGCCTCGACCTCCGGGTCATCAAGCCGAACCCTGTAACCACTGCACCACCATGGCGGCTTCTATTCCATTTTTGAATTGCCTGATCATAGCTCAACACGGCTGGCCTTGCTCTCTCATTTAATTATTTTTAACACTAAAGTGTTTTATGCCGGGGTCCACCACGGCTCTATTGACGTATATCCGTCACGGATATGACGTTGTAATATATACACTAACAGATGGCAAAAAAAAAAACTAGAAGAAAATATTTCACCGCCGGGAGTCGAACCTATATACGACTCCTCGCTCCTAAACGCGCGGGGCGAAACAGCGCATTGCGATGCGCGCGCGCTTATCTCGCGATGGGAGCTCTTTGTACGTCTTGTGCTCTCACCGCAAGTTAGAGAGAGCGCGTAGGTCACTTCACTCACTACAGCGGCCGCTTTTGCGTAGTGAGCGCGCCGCTCACACATAAAGAAGTTACAACTGTGACAGTTTCTAGTTCGCGCTCGTCCTGTGTATGCTTGTGCTTTCGTTTCGTGCGTCCTCCTTTGTGTTTGAGCAGCGCGCTTTAAGTGTCGAGCTGTGACAGATGTTAGTTCGCGCTAATCCTGTGTATGTTCTTTCTGTGCGTCCTTTCTGATTGAGCAGAGCGTTGCATGTTTGGAGCTGCTTGCCGTTCTTCGCGTGACATTATAATTCGTTGCTATAGCATTCAGTCTTTCGAACTTGTGGCGCAACAATGCACAATAAACGCTCAGCTACTTCTGTGAAGGTACGTTTTATTTTTGTGTTATACCGATTTTATGACAGAGGGGTCAGCCATGTTTTTTTTCCTTTTTTAGGCGGATGGCTCGAAGAGGCAGGATGTTAGAGTAGACAGGGATCCGAGTGCGCGCGTCTCATCGTTGTCGTAGCCCTAGCGGGCAATCTTGGTGACACTAAACCGGCGTACGAGAGCTACATAGCACCGCGTCACTGCACGGTGCCTGTACACCTAAGTAGAAAGGAGTACATACGATATATTGTTGGTCAATACAGGTAAACGAACAATAGAGGCAACGAAGCCACAAAAAGGATATAGGACAATTGAGCTATCGCGTGTAATCGAAATGAAGAAACAACAAGGAAAAAGAAATGTTACTACGAACTAAAAAATTTGGGAGAACCCTTAAACTTCAACCACTCTGTGCATACTTTCTATTGTATGATGTTACTCGAGAAGTTTAAATTGTGGATTACTACACTGTAATCGATAAAGTTGAAAGTGCCTTGTGTCAGCGAATCATTCGCATATGGCTGCATTCTGCGTAATTGGTAGCATACTTCAATGTACGAGCAATTATGCGCGTTAAATATTTTCGATCTTGCTATGCAACCACTACGTGGTCTCAAGGTAATACGCGCAGTAACGTCTGTGCCTTTTGTAATGGGTGGCCGGCTTTAAACCACGAAGTCGTTATCATAATCACATATTCTGACGCCCGATGCGATATTACTGCGATATTACATGTTGTATTGTGAGGCCTGTATACAGGACGCGTGCGTTTGTAAAGCATGAAAGTTATTTTCACCGGATTTTCAAGCAGAGGAAGTTATTTTCACTGTATTACCAAGCATACGCGCGGCTGTGTGGTCAAACACCTGCTTGCGACGCAAACGGCCTGGGTTCGATCCTCGCTCGGACCCGGAAATTTTTATTAGTTATTTTATTTGCATCTTTCTCGATTTTACGGACACGTACAAGCAACGACACCGACGCCGGAATTTCTGCGAAACGAGCTCTTTAACGCTATCGGGTTAAAAACAATGAACTTGCTTCAGGAGGTACCTTCATGCGCATCGCACATGCGATGCATTCTTTCGCACGCTACGTTGAACATTGTAAAACCATCAACGTCCTGTCTAATCTTTCGGTAATTTCTGCAAGTCTGTACTCGCGGACAACTTTACTTGGCGATGAAGGGAAGGCTACAGAGGCAAACTACGCATGTGCTACCACTGAATAATATAGTCTAATAATGGCGTAGGTTTTTTGTGCGTAAGAAAAAAAATACGTTGCTTCTTTTTTTTTTCTTTTCTTTTCTTTTCTTTTTTTTTTTTTTTTTTTTGCAGGACGCTGTTCGAAAAGAGGAACAGCACGCATCAGGGAGATATTTATATTTGTTTTACTTTATGCAGTGCCATTTCGTGTTTTTGCGCGCGTAAAAACGTCGCACGTTTTGGGTGCCTCTCATAGTCAAAATGGCGTCTTCCTCTTCAAATGAGCGCTCGTCATCCCCCCCCCCCCTCCCCACTTATCTTTTCGGACGACTCGCCGAATGAGCTTGTGACAAATTTCATCAACAAATGACAGGCTAAACTGAAGCAAATGGTACGCAATGCTATTATTCGAGCACGGCCACTCGAATTATCAAACGGCCCTCATAGAACAAACGGAAGGTTCACAAACCACGAAACTAAATTACAAACGCAAGCCGAACCGGACTTCTTCGCGGAGGAGTACACGTTCAGTAGCTTCGCCCTTGTAGCCTTTCCTTGCAAAGAAAAGTTGTGCGCGAGTATAGCCCGGAATGTGCTACCTAACGCCGCGGCAACCATGGCATGGTTCGCGTAAGGGTAGGTACTCACTAGCGGCAAAAACGCGCGCGACACGCCGCGTGCGGCGAGCGCGCTCGCACCAGGCGCGTGCGTTCCCGTTCCCATTCGCTTTTTACGCGGCACGGCAGCAATTATTGAAGTCTTATACAACTCGAGACTCCAAGTATCGCTGCCTTGTAGCGTAAAACGCGAATGGAAACACGAACGAACGCGCCTGCCGCGAGCACGCTTGCCGCACGCGGCGTGTCCCTCGCGTTTTTGCCGCTAGTGAGTACGTACCCTAACAAGCGCCGACAAATCGCGCGATAGCGGGCATATTATCGCAGGATGACGACTATGACGTGCAGTTCTTTTGCGAACAAAACACTGGGCGACTTCGGCCCGTATGAAATCGGTGACACAAGCTGACGAGCAGCCGAGGTGATTATAAAGCTCGACCTCTCCACAGCAAGCAGATTAGGACAGCATAGAATATGCGAAAGTATCCCCAGATAATGGCATTCAGCACTTACAGGCGTATACTCTGCCTACTCCTCCTATTTGGCTCCACGTGCGGATCATTGCCCTCTCTCTGCCATTGTATGTCAACGCTGGGAAACAGATTTCGCAACGCGTTTCCCCGTCCTACTCAGCGGTGCGAATGACCAGTCGAGATTTGTAAGGCATTACACGGTGGGAGCCGACGAAGCCGAGACAAGAAAGCGACAATGATACAACCTATTCGGCTGCAGCTCTCAGAAAGGCGCCGTGAGGCAGGCTCCAATGACGCGTGATTGTTGGTAGCATTCTCTCGCCTGCTTTTCGCGTCGTTCTTTTGCTTACTTTTCTCCGCGCGTGTTTGGGTCGCGATGAGATTGACAGCGCAGAACATTGCTCTCTCCTCGGCACCAAATATCCTGATAAACATTAACAGCCTAGCTCCGATTCTTTCTGGCGTCGTGCTGTCTTCTGCGTGAACATCCAGAGCTCTCTTCGGGCTTCCTTTTTATGTGTCCCCTGTGGAATAACATTGATCAATGGTGATGCGTCGTTCTTGCTACACAGCGAGGCCGCCGTGGTCACCTTCTTATTGACGGCCGCAAATCATGAGCCAGCGTCGCTGCAGATAGCTAGAGGTGCCGGTCTACGCCATATAACCTTGGCTCTCGTGGACGTTGAGACATGTCTGCGTGGGTACGGCTTCGCTAAGAGATGTCGAAGTAAAACAAGTGTAAAAATGAGGTCAATGGCTTCTTTTGCTTCCACCATCCCTGTGGATGCCCTCCTCAGCACTCTTGCTTTATACAATTCCAAACACGCAGTAAGGCGCTGACTCCCTGAAATATAAGATTAAAGGCCAGACGTCTCGACTCCTTGCAGTGCACTGGGACGACGTTCTTTTACAGAAGAACAGAATTTTGCGGTCATCCGTGGAGAGTGCCGGAAAGTAGGCGTCGTTTGATGCGCCATCACCACAATATCGAACATCTCATTTCGTCCGCAATATTTCAGTGCCGGGGAGCCCCGCGAAAACACTGCCCAGTCGGTTAGACAAACGAACGTGGTTTGTGTGCCGATTGCGATAGAGGAAGTCGTGGGGTTCCCGTCTGCTTTTATATAGCAGATCTGGGTGCACACGTACATACACTCAGAAACGCAGTGTTCTGTTTCCACTATGGGAATGTAAGAAAAATCACAGATTCCCTTATGCATTCGCCTAACAAGGTGAAATATATCTGCGCCTTCTTTTTCCTCTCAGCCGTTTCATCGATCCTCCCCCGCCCTCATCCAAAAGATCTCTGCACCTAACACGTACCTTTTTGCACTGCCTCCAAAATGATCAGAGGCATTGCAAGGCTTCAAACCCTCACCTGGCTTTGCCTTGCCTCCGTGATCAGCCCACATTCGAACAAGCGACAATGTCATCTGATGATGTCTCCACATGACGCCATCACGTCGTCGTCATAGAGACGTCATGATCACGCCACACATTTTCGCAGTCTGTGAAGTCATGATTACGTCATATGGTGACGTCATCGCGTTATGATAATCTAGTGCATCATCATCATCATCATAGTGCACTTTGCGTGTTTTATTTTATTTTATTTATTTATTGCATACCTGCATCGCCCTATTGGGCATTACAGCAGGGGGGTTACATACAAAAAAATATACAAAGTAAACACACTCACAAAGCGCGGTAAAATACATCGTTGTTCAAAATGTTCACAACGTCAGGCGATAGAGCATTCCATTCTCTTATGGCTCGTGGAAAAAAGAATACCTGAAGACGTCACCCTTAAAAGGCACTTCGCGAACTTTCAGTGCATGGTCGTGTCTCGACGAGATGTAAGTGGGTAACTTAATATACCTTTCTCGCTCAATGCCGGTTTTAGAATGGTATACAGCGTGAAAAAATTTCAGTCTAAGGTTTTTCCGCCGATCTTGCAAAGCCTGCCATGATAACTTACGTTTGCTTTCCGTCATGCTTAATGTTCTACTGTAATTGTTGAATACAAACCGAACCGCCTTACTTTGCACCCTTTCAAGATGCTCCGCGAGATCAGCTGTGTGCGGATCCCAACAAACACAACCGTAATCAAGTATGCTGCGAACGTACGTGAAATACAGTTGCTCTTTCAATTTCTGTGGTAACTGACTGAAATTACGGCGAAGAAAACCCAGTGAACTTATTGCTTTATTCTTAATGTACCGAATGTGTCTATTCCACCTTGAATCAGACGTTATAAAAATGCCTAGATATTTATATTCTTCAGCTTTCTTTAAGGTCATATTATTCAGCGTATATGTGCAAGACTGAAATATACGTTTCCTTGTAAAGGTGACGTGAACACATTTTTGAAGATTTAAGGACATTTCCCATTTATTACACCATGATCCTATAGTGTCTAAATCAGCCTGCAGTAAGGTAATATCACTCTCTTTATGTCTAACTCTATAAATCACACAGTCATCCGCAAACATTCTAAATGAAGATTGGACGTCATTTACAATATCATTAATAAAAAGCAAAAACAAAAGGGGACCCAGAACTGATCCCTGCGGAACACCTGAGGTTACTGGAGCATATGCAGAAGAGAAACCATTGAGCACCACAGACTGCCGCCTTGCACGAAGATATTCGGCAACCCATGCGACAACACTATCATCCAACTTGTACGATTGTAGTTTTGAGATGAGAAGATCGTGCGCAACTACATCAAATGCTTTTCTAAAATCGAGGAATATGCAATCGATTATTTGCGTCTTATCTATCGCTGAAGACAGATCGTGAAAAAATTCAACTAGTTGGGTAGAGCATGAAAGACCTTGTCGAAAACCATGCTGACAAGAGTTTAGAAGGTTGTTTTTCACTAAATGTGACATGATCGAAGTGTAAATTACGTGCTCCATTAGTTTACATGTTATACTTGTCAAGGACACCGGCCTGTAGTTCTCAACGGCATTTCTCGATCCACCTTTGTGAATGGGGACAACACGTGCCAGCTTCCAATCGTGCGGTAATGAAGCCTCAGATAAACATTTTTGAAATAGGCGAGAAAAGTAAAAACACAATATCCCAGAACAATTTTTAAGAATAGCTGCCGGAACATCATCCGGACCGCATGCAGTGGACGGCTTCATTTTCTGTAATAACTTACGCAAACCATCTACACCAAATACAACCTCAGGCATTGGATTAATGTCAGTCTGACAGGTCACATTAACAATTCGAGAGAGTTTTGGCCTGAACACTGATGAGAAAAAATTACTAAATAGTTTCGCTTTATCTTTATCATCGTCAACTATGGTTTCAGAGTTCTTTAGGGGAGGAATGGAATTATTATCTTTACCGTTAGACCTAACAAATTTCCAGAATTCTTTGGGGTGCCTGACAAGCTTTTCGCCAAGATTTACAAAGTAAGTATGCTTAGCCTTTTCAGCTAAACATTGGAAGCTGCCCTGTAAACGTCTCAGCTCCAACCAAGCATCCCGAGATTGCCTTTTCTTATACTTCAAGTAAACTCTCCTGATTTTTCGCAGCAGTTTGCGCAACTGATAATTAAACCAAGGTTTGTCTTTTGATCGTCTAGATGAAATAACACGAGTAGGGACAAAGGCATCACGCAACTCAAAAAGCTTGTGTTTAAACAGCTTCCACAACTGTTCACTTGTGGATTCATCAACTAACGTATCGAAAGTGGGAAAATAGGACTCAAATGCTGAAATCATAGCCCCAAAGTCAGCCCTTTGATACATGTAAATTTTTCTGGGTTCCTTTTTTGGCACTGACACATTTTGAGCGTTTACGTCAGCAATGAAAACACGATGGTCACTTAAAGCAGGCAGTGTGTTGACGGTCGTTATAATACCAGGAACATTACATAAAAGCAAGTCGAGTATATTTCCTGTGCCGTCATCACGTGATGCATCATGAATGTATTGCTGAAGCGCAAAATCGCTGACAAGATCAAAAAATGCAGAATACATAGAACCAGTGACAGATGCGGCAGGATCACCGCTCGACCAGTCTATATCTGGAAGATTGAAATCCCCCCCTATTATGATAATATCATTGTCAAGTGTATCAAGAACGGCGGACAGTTGAAAAAACTGGTCGTGCGACGATCCAGGAGGCCGGTAATATGATCCAATAACTAAACTTTTCCCATTACGCAGCCTTACTTTGCAAAAAACAGTCTCGCAGTCGGCTGCGGAAATTTCTAATGGCACACATGATAAGGCTGAACTAACAAGAAGAAATACCCCTCACCCTCTTGCTCCTCGATCACGTCTGAAACAATGGTAGCCAGCTGGGAAAACTTCAGAATTTAAGACCATCGGGTCAAGCCACGACTCGGTACCAATAACTATTGTTGGTTCTGATAATCTTACAAGGAGATGGAAAGGATCAACTTTATTTCTGATGCTCCTGCAGTTTACCACCAAAACACTGAGGTCTTCCTTAATCCCAGCATCTGATGACGGTCACATCTGCTTTACTTCGTTGGTCTCGCTATCAACTTGATAACGTTTGTTGCCCATGTACAAAGTGTCAAACTTTAGCACTGCTTTGTTTCCGTCGTGCCTATTCTGCTTTGCAAAGTTCCACAAGCGATTTCTTTTGTCTCTCACAACACGGGAAAAATCCTCCGAAATGCTGAAGTTCGTGCCTTTTAACTTACGCGCATTTGTTAGTACTTGCTGACGTTCCTTATAAGAAGAAAATTTGGCGATAATTGGGCGTGTTTTATCTGCTCGATAGGTTCCGATCCTATGAGCACGTTCAAGTCCAACTGAATTCAGATCAAGCTTTGTAGTGCACAGATTCAACACAAGTTCACTCGCGTTCTCGCCCGCACGCGTATCAGCTAGACCATAAAAAATTAAATTGTCCCGCCTTTGACGATTCTCAAGATCGTCAATTTTCGAACTTAAAGCCGCCATAGCTGTCTGATCCCGATGTTGCTGTGCCTCAACGTTAACTATTGTTGACCGGATGTCGTCTACTCCCGAGATTTTTTCCTCCAGTGACACAATACGGACCTTTAGTTCTTCGATTTCGGCTGAGAATTTGTTCTCCATTGCCGTCAACTTTTTCAATATTGAATTTTGACCCTCAAACAGGCGATCAAACTGTGCAGTATTGGGCCCTGGATTCAACTCTACGTCACCACTACACAATAAAAGAACAAGAAAATAGAAAGCGGCACTCCTCCAAATAACAAATTGGCGTTTTGCTTCGGCCCTACGCGTCTAAGGCATCTAAGGCATCTAAGGCTTTCGCCTTAAAGATGCGGGAAACACTTCTTCCATAGCTTTCTTTCTGTTAAGCTATATATATGTAAACAGTGGCTTAATATAACCCGCCGAAATTCCAGTTTTTCATCAAATACAAACATCGCCTCTCTCTTTTATCTACCCTGTGTGTGTGTGCGTGTGCGTGCGTGCGTGCGTGCGTGTGTGCGTGCGTGCGTGCGTGTGTGTGTGTGTGTGTGTGTGTGTGTGTGTGTGTGTGTGTGTGTGTGTGTGTGTGTGTGTGTGTGTGTGTGTGTGTGTGTGTGTGTGTGTGTGTGTGTGTGTGTGTGTGTGTGTGTGTGTGTGTGTGTGTGTGTGTGTGTGTGTGTGTGTGTGTGTGTGTGTGTGTGTGTGTGTGTGTGTGTGTGTGTGTGTGTGTGTGTGTGTGTGTGTGTGTGTGTGTGTGTGTGTGTGTGTGTGTGTGTGTGTGTGTGTGTGTGTGTGTGTGTGTGTGTGTGTGTGTGTGTGTGTGTGTGTGTGTGTGTGTGTGTGTGTGTGTGTGTGTGTGTGTGTGTGTGTGTGTGTGTGTGTGTGTGTGTGTGTGTGTGTGTGTGTGTGTGTGTGTGTGTGTGTGTGTGTGTGTGTGTGTGTGTGTGTGTGTGTGTGTGTGTGTGTGTGTGTGTGTGTGTGTGTGTGTGTGAAATGAAGTATATACTCGCTAATAAAAAGCGGCGCAAGAGGCTGGCACATAATCCGCGATTTCGGTCGTCAAATGTCAACATACAGTCAACGGAGCTGTGACGCTTTGACTCCATTTATATGTTGGAATCACCAGTTTAGAAGCGTTCGGCTGTAGTTCAGAACTCCACGCGTATTGCAGTAATTCAATGTCGTTGGTTTGTCTGTTGTGCGATGAATGATGTTACGCTATATATGCCAATGACGTCATTTTGTAGTAATATAAATGTAGATAACCGCCCACTACGTAACCCGATACTATAGATTATCGAGCTGTTAAACAGACATCGATCAGGCTTAATTAGGCGCGCACCTCATTTTACGGCACGGAATGTTACCACGAACGTGGTGGCCTTAACTATCAGGTTCCCCAGTTTAGGTCGGGATCTAAAGATGTTCGATTATGTTTTTATTTAACTGGAACTAGACATGGTAGCCACTTAAACCACAATGTGCGCAGCGGCATTATTCGGCTCTAAGTGGGCTATGCCGACACTATCTGGCCGACGTCCAGGCATAAGACTCGCCCCCCGATTCGCTCCCCGTAGTAGACGCTTTAAGGAAAAAAGGCAATAAAAAATGTTTCTTTGTAACGATAAAACATCCGTAAAGGTTTAAAGGCTTCCCGTCACAGGAAGATTGATGCGTGTAACTAGAGCGCTTGCTTGCACTTCGTGCTGATTGAGAAGACACGATCGCTACAAAATACTTGCTCAAATCACACGCGCACTAAATCCAGGTGAAGCAGACTTGTCCGAGAATGGTCAATTAAATACCATAAAACGAAATGTGGTGCGTTTAAGACCACCTTGTATGAAACTCGTAATGTTATGCAATGAACTTCGCGGTATATATAACTTAATGACCACGATATAATGCTATTGAGCTCTATAGGCCGTAAGTTCCAATCCGCCCGAGGTGGAGGAGTCTCCATGGAACCTAAATGGAAAAACTTTCGTGAATTTTGTACAGTAGGTCGCACATTCAAGAAAACGCACAGCGTTAAAACTAATCCGGATTGCACCACGATGGCGTGCCCCATAACAACATCGCTGTTTAATAACGCGAAAAGCCGTACATTTTAATGTTATGCAATAATGATGCCCCGCACAGGTCACAAGAGTATTGTCATAGAATGTTATCTATTCAGCTAATTACAGGGCATGCGGAAACACATGCTACTCCCTATCATAGGTCGGCAAACTCACTCATGAGTCGACTCACTCGGACTCACTCAGACTCAGATCGAGCCATGAGTCTGAGTCTGAGTGAATCCGGGCGAGTAATATTTTGGTGAGTTTGAGTCCGAGTGAGTCCGGTTGAAGAAAAGTTTCGTGAGTGTGAGTCCGAGTGAGTTCGACTCAGGAAAAATTTGGTAAGTATGTGTCTGAGTGAGCAAAAAATCGCAGCTTATCCACGGAGTGAATGATGATGAGTGGGCGAAGCTCCGGAGGTTCATCGGTAAACCGCGAATCTTCCGTGAAATTCACTCAGTACATCATCAAAGACGTGATGGTGGTTGGTTGCATGTGGTCAAACGATATGCATCGCGATGCCATGTGTTGTATGGCATCGCGATCGTCATCGTCATCAGCGTCATCGTTATGACGCATAGTGGGTACATTCCATGTGGTGTGCCGTGATGGCAGCGTCATCGTCATCACAAAGGGAGATACTGCTGGTTACGCAGGTGGCTACTACGTACTACAAACTACAGGGGACGCACGACCCACGGCATAAGGAGCTTCGCCCCTAAAAGCACAAGATATATTAAATGCGAATGCATTTCATAGTCGGGCTATGTCAGGCATCCGGCGTTGTCCGGCGTTGTCCGGCGTTGTCCGGCGTTGTCCAGCGTTGTCCAGCGTTGTCCGCGGAGGAGGAGGAGGAGGATAGGTTGAGGAGGTAAGCGCCGGCCGGTGTTAGATGTGAAGCATCTTATGGTGAAGCTTAATCCGGTGGTGGTGGTGGGCGGCGTGACCACCCTTACTGCGCACGCGCAAACCCTTTAAAAAAAATAAAAATAAAAAAAACCCCTCTCTCCCTCTCTCTCCTCTAGGCATCCTTCCCCGCGGCAACCACACCCTCACTGCGCATGCGCCTCCCCTCCTCTCTCCCCTGCTACGCTCCCCCCTCTCTCCTCTAGGCATCACTGCCCACGGCGTCCACACTCCCATTGCGCATGCGCGTCCCACCTCTCTTCTCTCTCCTCTCCTACGCTCCCCCCTCTCTTCTCTAGGCATCTCTGCCCGCAGCGTCCACACTCCCACTACGCATGCGCGCCCCCCCCCCCTCTCTTTCCTCTCCTACGCCCCCCCCCCCCGCTCTCTCGCCTCGCGACGCCGACACAGGCAGCGTCTGCTAGCGAGTTTCTTGGTTGAAAAAACCGACTGCTCGCGCTGCACAACCGTTCACTGGCCACCCCGTATATATGGCAATGGATCTTGACCTCCAAGGTGGTGCCGGTGGGAGATTTCTCCTGTGCGTTGTTGAACAATAAAAATGCGCAGCGTGCGCGTTAACTAAAAGCTGACTGCGAGTCTCTGTGTCCAGTCGGAGTCTTCTGTCTCTCATAGCACATAAGCAGCGATTGGCACGTTCCAGTAGGAAACACCGCTCCATCGCTGCGTGCTTTACGCATCCCCAGTTTTAAATGCGAATGCATTTCAAGTGCGTGAGGGCGCTCGCATCGCGGGAGCTCGTCGGAGCTATATATGAAAAAAAATAAAAAAAAAGAAAAAAAAGGAAAAAAGAACAAAAAAAAAAAAAAGAAATAAAAAAAAGAAGAAAAAAAACAGAACAAAAGCAAAAAAAAAAAAAAACAGGCGCTTCGCCGTGCTCCCGACCGGGCTGCAGAAATTAGGCGCCTTTTCCTTCTTCGAACCACAACCACCATATATAAATGGAGTGAAGCGCGCGCGAAATGCATTCGCATTTCCTCACGATTCCCTTCGGGGAGGTGGGGGCGTTTTTTTCTTGGGTTAGTCTGAGTGAGTTACACCTTCTTTTGCCGACCTATGGTCCTATCTACTCATCTTAAGCATTACTATCAGCCTTGCCAGGATTCACCGTTTTACTCACATCTACTCACACATATTCCAAAGCAGTGTCGTTCATAAATCATTTCAATATTTATTGATCAGAGGCGCGAATTACGTAGGGGGGTGCCTTGACCTCCCTACCTGCCAACTCTTCCAGGTAAGTTCTAAATAAATATATCTTATGTTGTCATCCTTTTCAAGAAAAAATGACCTTACTGGTTTGCGAGCACTCATAACTCGTATCCAAGGTACACATCAGAAGGCGCCAAGAAGAGATCCAATTACGTGAGATATTGGTGTTAAAGAGCATTGACACCATGGTCGAAAAATCTAATTCTAGGCTAATGGACTCATGAGTCGACTCACTCGGACTTCACTCAGACTCAGATCGAGCCATGAGTCTGAGTCTGAGTGAGTTTGGGTGAGTTATTTTGTGGGGAGTTTGAGTCCGAGTGAGTCCGGTTGAAGAAAAGTTTGGTGTGTGTGAGTCCCAGTGAGTCCGGCTCGGGAACATTTTGGTGAGTCTGAGTCCGAGTGAGCGCTGAGCGCAAAATATATTTCATGAGTTAGTCTGAGTGAGCTCCACAAGTTTTGCCGACCTATGCTCCCTATATACGCTGGCTTTGAGACGTCGGTGTAGTCATGTAGTCGCTGGGTGATCCAGACTGCGGGACAAAGTAAGATCTTGTTGATGGGCATCGAGTGTTCCTACTAAGGCACGGGCTGATGAGTGCTTACGAATGTGTTTTATTTATATTGAAATGTCTTGTTTGGTTGTTCTAGTTTATTCTCTTTAATCGGTGTGAGACCACTATAAAGGGTATGGAGACAGAGCGAGTATGAAGCACTCATGAATTACCGTAGAACTAACCCACAGTTTATTGCATTTCTAATAAACAGGGTAACTGTTAAAATAACCTTGTTCACCACTTTTACAAATAGAGCATAGACCCAATATTTTTGAACATATAATAATTTCGCAATCAAGTAGCTTATTAAGGGAAAGAGAAACGCCAAATTTGCGGGTTATTTAGTCGAGAGCCTCGGGTGACACCAAAAGAAACACAAAACTTTCAGGTGCTTTGCGCACCAGAATCAATATCTGATCATGAGATTGACTCCGAATTTACTTTGTATGCCTCGCAGGGTTGCCGTTGGTGGCTACTTTGCGCCAAATTGGCTACTTTCCGACCCTGTCTGGCTACAAAAATTTCAGGTTGGTGCCACGGCTACTTTCTGGCCATTTTGAACTTCAATTTTGGCGCATTTACTGACCACTTCTCCGTATTATTGTAAGATAAAACAGCGATCAGGTATAAAGAAAAACCATCATTTGCATGTTTTTTGTCGTGTCGGACAATGCGCGCAAATGTCCTTGCACCGTCAGCGGGCTAGTGCGCATCGAGGAGCCACAATGAGCATCTCTTAGACGACGGGGGGAACGCGGGCATGTACGAAAACGCGTGGCTATATGTATAACAGAGTGTTGACGCAAGATTCTAATGCTGAAACACGGCGTGTCAGAGAGATATCCTCTACAAAAATGAAGCTGGACTATTGATCTTCGATCAGATTTCACTACTTCAGGCTGGACTGGTATTATTGTAAATTTGTACCGATCTCGGTCTATGGCTACAAGAAAAAAAAAAACAGCTTCAGCGTTTAATGTTCCTCCCGAGTTGTTGGCACAAAACTGCTTTTGCAAGAATTCTATCCATCGTAGACAAACTGTATGCAGTTACACTGAAAGCATTAATAATTTATTAATTTATTTGAAACTTACCTGCGGCTTGGAGACCAAGCAAGAGGGAAAAATACTGTGCTCGGTAACTCCGTTTTTGCTTATTAAATTCATATTATTTACTGTTGAATACTAACAACTCTATACATAATATCTCTTTTTTGTTCTATTTGGCTACAAATATGGCGCGAAAATTAATGAGCTGGCTTTTTTTGGCTACTTTTAGCTTGAGTTTTGCCTCTTTTTCAAATCTACCAAACGGTGACCCTGATTCCTCGAATTATTTAGTGTGCACTTGAATAAAGTCCCATACGGTCGCAGTTAAATTAATCTCTCATGTCTGTCAGTCAAGCAGCAAAATTCATATGAGCACCATGTGCATTCGCACGAAAAACAATAAATACAGCCACACAGACACGCAATATTAAGTTGGAAAATAACACGAAAACCTGAAAATTTCCGATCAGAGTATTGATGCAACGAGCTTGCGCTATGTACTCACTCTGAATAATTTCCATTCAAGTGAAGAGTCAACGTAAAGTTAGTCTAAGGATTGTGTAAGGGCCATCTTTGCAGCCGTCTACCATCTAGGAACAATCAATGCAGCTTAAGTGCTTTTATAGAGTACACTTGCAGCTCGTGTAAGTGGATTTACGAAAGCACGACGGTATAGAAAATACCAGCACCTTTGCCTCACTTTGTTTGCATTTAGAATGTAGTGGCAGACATTTGCGATGGATTGGCACAATTGCCGCGCTTCTGAATGTAAACAAAATTAGCAATTTCTTTGAATAATTTTAAAAGGCCGCGGTATACGCGGTTGACTCATACTTCAATCTTGAATAAGTCGGAGTGTGCAAGACGAATGAAGGAAGGAAAATAACTTTAATGAAAAGAAGAAAACAAAAGGGAAGACAGTTCTGAATCTAGTTTGCGTCCTTATGCATGCAGAGGTTCTCTCATACCGCTGACAAAGCAATGGAAAGGTCTTCTCGAGCACTTGCGCTCGTGCGTGCACGAGCCCCGAGCATGTATCTATATATAGTACCAACTTCGCCTTGTATTTTTACCATACGATGTACGCTTCGATTTAGCACCTGCATCCTCAACTTGTAGCGCAGACCTATAAGGCTAGGTCTCTTTGCAGCCATACAGATCTCCATACTGACCCCCAGTTTAAAAAATACAATTATTTCCCTGCAAGGGCATAGAACTATTTTTCAAGTTCTGCACGAGTGCTCACTTCAACGTAAGCAATCTCCTCTATAGCTCAATCAGAAAGAAGAATGCGCGTCGATGTCACTGATTCCTGGAGGCCCGTAACTTGTGATCTACGCAAAGCCCAGGCACTTAAAAGAGATAGTGAGCAAAACTCTTCCAGCTATCGTTAGACCGAATGTAAGCTTGGGTGCTGAAACTCGTTGACACAACCTTGCTTTTACGCGGTTAATAGTGAAAAATAATGAACGCTAGGAGTTTCTCACAAACTACCGCGCCTAGCGTTGGCACCGCGGTCCGGAAGTGACGCCGTCTTCGTCGGAAAGAGGCGTGCTAACCGCACTTACAGCTGCCGGCGCGCTCCCTGTTCTCCAAAAATACACCCATCTACTTAAAAAGTATGCGAAATAAACACCATGCCTCCGCACAGTGACATCATCTGAATCGAATTTTGATGCTTCACTTTTTTGCTTTTTATGCCTTGGGTTCAGTATCCCTTTCACTGACGTCGTGGAAATGGTCTGACGAGTATAAATCGAGTAAAAATCGAGTGGAAATCTTGCTGATTAGAGTTTAAGAAGAAATACCGGTTTACAAACACACACACGCACACACATACACACACACACTCACGCACACACGCACACACACACGCACACACACACAGACACACACACACACACGCACGCACTCTCACCCTCACAGATTACACACACATGCAAGCACATACACCTCAACATCCACTGCGCAGTGGACGGATGTCGACCTTCACAGTTTTATTTTTTTTTCTAAATCTCAGCGTTTTTAGACATCACAGCTTCCAATCGGTACAAAGTGACAGCGTTATAACTTCTGACTCAATGTTCTTTACTCGTGTTCAAGTTTCGCAGTAAATATCTACGGGGACTTCGATGACGAAGCTGTGCTGAAACAACGTCATCAAATGTTTCTGTGTTAAAGTTGTTGAAATCCCGCGCGACATTCTTTGAGACCTGTCGACGACGCTTCAAGTGCGGCTCGTTGTTCTCTAAAATTACCTTTTATGAAGTCTCGAGGCTCTCCAAATGGCTGGCAAGACTTCCGCACGCGTGCTGACCCTAAGTGAGATAAAATGAGAACGAGAGAAAATGAAAGACAAGCAGCTTAGCCAGGATTGCACGTGGTTTCTTACCGACACTGCGGCATAGGAATTGATGAAAGCCTTCGCCGGGTCAGCAAAGGCATTCGTGAAGTCTAGTCAGCTCTCATTCGGAGCTCGCGTGCTTAAAGTTTTAAGCACCACATTCTTCTCGCTCGAAAGGCACAACTGTGGAACTTCGGTGCTTCGTTCCTTAATATTTCCTGTTCAGATTTCATTATGCAAATATGCAGAAAGCCACCTTTTAAGCCGTTGTTATTCTAAATGGTAGATTTCGGTTTTCGTTTTCCGCTCTTCCTATAGCGGAACTAAAAGCCGCTGCGCATTCTTCAACCACCGAACGCATTATGGAATTCACATGCGCATTTCAGAAATTGAAAGCGTACTAAAGAAATCGCTTTTTGTGTACTCTTTATTAGCCAAACAGTACGTCTATTGCTTTTATTCGAAATTTGAGCACATGGCAAATGTGTAACCTCTGCACAATGCTGCGAATCTCGAAAGCGCCTCTGGCATGGATGGACAGATTTTAAGAACGCTATCCTCGAGAGTTCCTAAACAAAATTTTTCTCCGTGTAAGCCGAGCTAGAACAGGAGTGGATGGCCTTCAAAGTATTCCTTTATTTGCTTTAAGATTTCTTCTAGCGAGAATCAAGCTGAATTTTCCTGCGCTGATGCATTCTTTCAGACAAAAGAGACATCGACTAAAACACGCGCCTGGTTTGGTTGCGTTCGTGAAAAAGAGGCACGACAACAAAACACAGACGTGAAGGACAGAACACCTGTCCTGTCGGTCTGTCACGTCTGTGTTTTGTTGTCGGGCCTTCCTTTTTTAAGACAACGCAGTGTTGTGGCACCTCCAGTTCTTATCTTCTGCGCGCGCCGTATTGTGAAGCCTCCTTGTTGGTCATTCGTTCGTTGTCACTTATATCACTCAACAGATGTGGATATGCCAGGTATAGGACAAGCTGGTCAGTAAAATGGTTTGCAGCGTGAGATGGAAAATTGCATTCTCAACACACCGCCAACTAATGCGTCCTATCCCTGCGGGTAAGTTTGCCTTTGTCTAAAACAATGAGCGTTAATGCATAATCACACTCAGGTCATTCAGGCAACAAAGCATTGTCCTTTAACGTCATGACGTTATCTTATCATCATACTTCCTGTTTCTCTACTTGAAGGCTAGCGGAGACCGTATTAAGGTCGCTGTACTCGTTCATAACACGTATATGAAGAGGACCGCAAATATTAACTGTACTCTCGATTGGCCTGGTAGCTGTTCTCGCCAATCCCGTAAAAACAAAAGAAAGCAGGCTTCTTCGTAGCTGGTAGAAGTTTTTTTTTCTTTCTCTCTTACTCTCTCTTCCTTTCTCTCTCTCGCCACAAGTACAGCGAATGTTAAAGCGTGGGCAAAGCGTATGCTCAAATTTTCTTTACTGTACTATCGACTAGCATAAAAAATGACAGTAGTCTGCAGTTGCAGCCCCTTTCGAGAAGCATACATGCGGTTGTCTTACTGAAAGTATCGTTAGCGATGCATGCATTCGTCCGTAGCGAAGGAGTCAGTCCACGCGTGCTCTTTTTCTACGCACTTCTTTCGTTGTATATGCTTGCTTTGGGAATAGAAAAAAAAAAACGTAGAGTCGAATTATCGAAAAGTACTCTTATACGGACTAAAACAAGAACCTAAACTCCAACACCACCATCCGGAGACAACTGTGGAACCGGTTGTTACATGGGCTTAACGCGATCTCTGTCACAAGGGGTCACTTTTC
Organism: Rhipicephalus appendiculatus; assembly: GCA_030522465.1. Taxonomy (NCBI): domain Eukaryota; kingdom Metazoa; phylum Arthropoda; class Arachnida; order Ixodida; family Ixodidae; genus Rhipicephalus; species Rhipicephalus appendiculatus. Next base: position 42,998 of record JALIZH010015523.1, read on the forward strand.
CATCCACGACGAGCGCCTAAGCTTATATGCTGTGGCTTATATGAAAGAAAGAGGGGAAACAAAAGTGGCTTCAGTTGATATATGAGTAAGTATTACATATGGAACGCCACCGGCATGCTGTGGTGGACTATCTCGCACACAAAAGCCGAAGAAGCCGGCCGACATCGCATAAGCTTGTTATTGTGGCTCAGCGCAGCGTCACGACGGACAAGTCTGGTGAAAGTCATTGTATGACTGTATATGAACAAAGCGGTATATAACGTAGGAGGCAACAAGCATGCGTACGCAGTGCTACAAACATTTTCATGGCATTGAAATTTGTATTCTCTACGTATGAGGGAAGCTAGTCGGAAGACTACACAGCAAACGGGTTTGAGCCTTTTTGGGAGTTTTGGGCCCGGCTCTTAACTTGCATCCTAAACGTACTACGCAAAACCCCCCTACCAAAGGAGGTTTTAGGGGGGTACGCAGGGCAAGATGGCGGTGCCTGTTGAAGCGACAGCCGTCCACTTCGAATCTTTCTAGCCGTCGGCCTGCATTATTAAACTCATTCATTCCCAAATAATGCTGGTATTTGATTTAGATTTGAGTAATGAGGCTTCGCTAAGCGTATACTGCCGATAAAACAGCTCCGTTTTCGAGATACACAGTCGATTTGCGGTGCAGAAGGCTTAACAAGGTTTGTTTACAAAGTAAACGGAGTCAAAAGAGGGAATTAAGGAGGTAACTTTGGTGTTTTTATTTAACTCATTTCGGGGGCTTGAACGGAGTTCATTGGAAGTTTTTCTGCTTCTTTTGAGAGCTTTTAAAACGCCCCTTTATACGCGGCACGAGAGAGGGCGAGAGAAAAAAAAAGGTATTTCAGGCACTATACTAGCGTTTTCAAGACATTTCTTGCAACTATTCATAGCTAGGACATATTAGAAAATGGACATTAAGGTATTCATGCACATACATGACATATGCATACAAGCACGCACGACACAGGAATCGAACTCGCGACCACACGCACTGAAAGCAAACATCTTTCGATCACACCACAGCGCCATCTCTAGCTTGAGCAGTTTTTCACGGGGGTATATATCTACGAAGCGGCTACTAACCCGTTGGCGACACCTCGAACTTTTGTTCTCGTAGCATCGGCATGTGTTAGCGCTTTCGCAAGGCCAGTACATAAACTCAGGCGCGTCACGAAGGCCAAGGTAAACACCTTCAGCTTCGAACTATTCGGTTCGTCGTGTCGTGCCGCTAGAAAAATTGTAAACGTGTGCCCTCTTGAGTACTTCGACACTGTTTCACTCGCCCAAAATTCGTGGATACCAGCGTGACAAAAGGTATCCTCAGATGGCCGAAGATATGTGCATTCCATGGGCGTATGATGTGGAGCTACTTTCGTTGTTTCTGCCGCGAGCTGCACGCGTCCCATGGCAGCGGCGTGTTCTGAGCTGTATGACCGCCTGTGTTTTCATTGATGGGGTGTGTGCCTCCCGCCGCACGGAAGCCCTCAGAGACGAGGACGAAACACTGAGCAACACATCTTTATCATTTCAAAACACTGTCAGCGGCCCCTAAGCGCGAGCCGCGAGCGTGCCTGTGTACATCGTTCTCGTCATCCACCGGCGCGCTCACCGCTACGATTCCCATAGCATATAAAAGTTACTCACGCAGATGCCCACAAGCGTGCGCAGGGTGCCTCTTCAGGTGGAAGGGGGGGAGGGGTCGAAGGCTCGTCGCTGCGCCCACCCTCCCTATTAAGTCAGTGCACGGGGCAGACTCTCCCCCCCCCCACCCTCCCCGTGTGCACGCCTATGCAAATGCCTGAGTTACAAGGACATTGTAACGCGCCTACACTAAGTGCATTTATTGCGCGCGTACTCTCACGAGCCAAACGGAGGTGCAGCAGCGCCTTCGGATTAGCTGAACGATAATATACATCCACAATTAGCACTTATTCGCAACTCGCACTTTCGCGGGGCACACAGTGATTCTCTAACTCAAATTCAGTATTTAGTCGCTTTCACACTCGGAGACAACCTACAATCTTACTACTGTAATGAACACATTGGCACCAACCTCTCCTTATATACATTTAATAAAAAAAAAAGAAGAGAGAACAAAGAGACAACGCCCTCGCCTACAATCTTAGTACCTACAATCTTACTACGACTACCTACAATCTTACTAATTAACTTTCATTGTTAAACATCACACAAATGCATTAAAGCAAATGCGTAAGCATGCCCCAATGTCAAGTAAAACCACCACAAATTAGCCGTGACAGGTCTCCCCTTAAATAAAAAAGTTAATGCACATGCACTTCGCTCTTGTGAAAGTCCATGTGTATGTGGCACTCCTCTTGCACAAATGATGTAGCAAGAATAAAAAAATGTAGTATTGCCGTCTTCTTCAACGAAAAATCTGTGATAAGAATGATAAGAAAAACGGTGTTCGCAATATTTTATTGGAATCAAAACAGTAGCAGTTCTCATGTCAGTGTAAGCATATGTATATTTCCATCTTCTTGCACAGAACCTACACCCAATACAAAACACTAAGAACGTATACAGTACACCCCAAGCACTATATACATAGGTCGGCACTTTAAGGTAGTACTCACTCAAACTCACTCACCACAATTTTGTCAGCCTTCGCACTCACTCACGTTCACACTCACGCTCATGAGTACTCACTCACATTCACACTCACCTCCACTCACACTCATGAGTACTCACTCACGTTCACACTCACGACTACTCCCGCTCATAGGCACTCACTTACGTTCATACTCACGCCTACTCACACTCTTAGGCGCTCACTCACGCTCACACTCACGTCCGCTTGCACTCATGAGTACTCACTCATACTCAACTCACCACGTTCAAATGAGTGTGAGTGAGTGTGAGTTGAGTGCACTCATGAGTGAGTGTGCCGAGCTATGGTCGCCGTGTTTCTCTGTGCGGCATACCTACTCACGCTCATGAGTTCACACACGTTCATACTCACGACTATTCACGTTTATACTATTCACACTCATGAGTACTCACGTTCATACTCACGCATACTCACCCTGAGTTCTCACTCACGTCGCACTCACGTCCACTCACACTCATGAGTGCATGCTCACTCACGTTCACACTCACGCCCACTTACACATCAGTGCTCACTCGCGTTCATGCGCCTACTCATACTCATGAGTGCTCACTCACGTTCACACTCACGACCACTCACACTCATGAGTTCTCACTCACGTTCACACTCACGTCCACTCACACTCATGAGTACTCACTCATACTCAACTCACCACGTTCAAATGAGAGTGAGTGAGTGCGAGTTGAGTGCACTCATGAGTGAGTGTGCCGAGCTATGACTATATATAATTCACAACAGTAAAGCAACATGAAAGTAGTGTGGCAAATATCATCATAATGCACACTGACATGTGCACTTCACAGTGCTAGTATGTAAACACAATCCAGAGAAATGGGATCTACAAGGAACTTGGTGTCAGCCTGCACATGAAGGCAACTAAGTTAGTACAATAAGGCTAGCATCACTTTTAAGAAATATGCAACCATGCAGGGAGGCATGTTGTAGATTTTAATTGAATTAGTTTGCCCTATGGCATCAAAACATGTCATACATCATCATACAGTTCGGTTTTCTGCAGAAAAGTCCAAAATAGACCTGTGGTGTTGATTGTAGATCCACTTACCACAATTTGTAAAGGCGTTCAGCCATGCCAGCAAAATGACAACATTGCATTCATATATGGCTGCACATACTTACTCACAAATATCTGAAAATGAACGCAGTGTTCTAGAAATAAACTTGGGAATTTGTCGCCATTATCACACAACTGCAATATACCAATACTTCTATTATACATAATTACTACAGCTATGTTTACAATATTCCCATGCCAGCCACTGTCATCTGCAACCTAAAAAGTTCATCTTTAATTCCTCACTTCATGGCATGTGCATAATTACCACATTGAAAGTTAATACCACTACCATGGCTGCAAAGTCAACTTGAAATTAGGCAATCCCATGCCTAAAATTAAAAATTTCCTACAAGTAGTGGCTGGTGGCTTGGCATATTGGATGTGGTTGAATAGAATTTGACCACGAATCTATAGAGCCTGTAAAGCAGTCAGGAATTGAGTTCATAGTTAAAGTGTGAGAACAAAACAGCAACACACATAGAAATAGAAATGAAGGGAACAGGACAACACAGTATTAGCAACTGAAATTTAACACGTGTACGGCGTTTTTAGTCACGTTCATACTCTTTCTGTGAGTGCATGGTTCCTTAATTTGTAATTTTTTCGCACTAAGTGTGTATATCTTTCTGTGGTTTGCATTACACTTCAGGTCCTCGTCAGTGTAGAGTGAGGCACAGGGGAGTGTTCCCAAAATACAGTGTCTTGTACACAAACAAGTGGGTGAGCAAGTCTTGCAGCTTTGCCAGAAATGTCTTCCTGAAAATAATTGATATCCATTAAGCTTTCCATATCCAGAAATATGAATGTCTTGGCAAAGACTCACACTTGACTATACTATTGCAGACCTTTAAAAAGAACACAAAACAAATGCAATAGTGAGATGCTGCTAAGTAGTTTCTTGTGAACTTTTCACTTAAAGTACAGAGGGCAAAGAGTACACAACTGCAATGAAATGCGAAACAGCACCAGAAGTGTACTTTTGTCCTGTGTACCATCATTCGAGTAGTTTTAGCTGTCAGTGAAGTTAGCATTGTAGTGTAAAGGGGTGCAAAGTTTTGTATGATTAACCTTGGAGTTAAATGGATTTCAATGGAGGCGTAACTGCTTGAGGCCCACGCACTTAGCTTTAGGTGCGTGTTAAAGAGCCCCAGGCGGTCTAACTTTCCGAAGTCCTCCACTAAGGCGTCTCTCATAATCGTATGGTGGTTTTGGGACGTTACGCACCAACAGTTATCACTTACAACACATGCAACACTAGCTTCTTCAACAACCACAGCTGTTCTGTTTAGGACTGAAGATTGGGCGACTTGGTATTGATTGATTCATGGCAAAATTAAACAGTGCACTCGTAATGACGACAATAGAAGACGTGGACGAAGTACCAGCCTGTTTACCTTGTCAGAAATTGTGTCAACAGTCAGAATACTGTGTGCTGATCATAAACACTATGGCAACAAAAAGTAAAACAAAATAACCAGAGGGAAGGAACAAGGTGATTCAACAACGAGGTTCAACAGATTCAACTGACTTATATCAATGTGATTAAATTAGCCTTGCACAAGTGACACATCTCCTAAATTCCATAAATATGCACATGTAACCTTGGCAAGTTCTAGTGCTGATATGTGACTAATGAAGTGACCATACCATAAAATGCATGTGCTTCAGCAAACACACTGTAACTAAGCACATGTCTTACACATCATATGGCCATCATAATGTGTCATTAACATGACTTATTCTTTCTAGCTAAATGTATACAAGCTCATGATGTCAATGCGCCTTGATATGCAATTTAGTTTTTTGTGTAGGAGACGGACAAGGTGCCCAAGGCAAAATTGTCGTCAAAAAGTACTCTTACTTGCTCATAATCTGCGCATGACAACAGAATAAATAGAAAACAAATCTGGCCTTAATGCACGTTTTACCACATGACAGCGTGATAACAGCTGTTTTTTTTTTTTGTTGCTTCAGTGTATACTCCCTGGAAGCACTGCTTCATTCATGCTTTATCGCAAGCAAGGAAATTATGTCGTACAAACATTCAGTTTTAAGGCGCACTCGCTTGAATTGCCTGGCCACGCCAAGCGGTCAGCCAATTCGAAACACGTATCACACATCGTTGTTATGCGAGAATGGCCTTTCTTTTTTCGCTTTTCATTGCACTCTTGACGCGACGCAATATGCAGAACAGCACCTACTGCTGCCCAAGCGACAAGGTCGCGCAAACAGAGGAAACATAAGTATTACGTACCATCTGTGTTCCTGAATGTGCCGCGAACGCGGCGCGCCCATCAGCTGCTGCTCGCTTGAGTCACCGGGCCATTGCCACACCATTGCACACGCAGTGCATGTTGCACTGTCGTCAAACCACACATTTCACGTCCCGCGACGAGAACACAGTAAGGCTGCCGGCATGAAATGTGCACACATGATCGACGCATAGCAGGGTAGTTGAAAGGCGTCCTTCACAAAACCGACGTTATCCCATGACGGCTTCGCTTCGCTATCACTCACGCACGCCGCTGGGGCCAGCCTGCGGTAGTATTCGCTGTCATTTCGGAACTTCTCGCGTTTCTCGCGGCTCTCTTCCCGCGTTTCTTTCTTTTTGCTTTCTTTTTTCCCCTCCGCGCGAGCATGCGTGCGATGGTTCCTCTCTTATCGCCGCCGTTCGAAGGTCAAGGGCATTTTTTTTCGCTTCGTCCCTTTCAGAGCAGCCGCTTGAGGAGAGTCGCGTTTTTTCTTTCGTTTCTCTTGTTTTTCTTTTTTTTATATATTTTTGCGCCGGGATTTTTGAACACCGGATCTTATTCCGCGCGTTGAGGCACACCGCCTGTGCCCAATTCGTCATCCAAAAGGGTATACTGACTGTGCATGCTGTGCCGATAGGCCACATCGAGGGTGTACACGCTCCTACTTTTAGTTTAACTTCGATTTGATGGTAAAACAACATAAGCGAAGTTATTCTGTGGTCGAAATGCCTCGTGAACCCGAGCCCAGTGGTAGTGTGCATTCCGTACAACAATGTGCATCAGTCGACGAGACGAAGAAATCGTTGATTAGCACGTTCATGAATTTATTTAGCACTTTGAGAAACACTTCTTTCGCCCGCGCCGTTGCATACATGCCCGCCAGCACTGAAGGCACTACAGCTTCGGATAAAATAACGGGAAGATATGCCCGAGAAAGTGAAATAGGAGTTTTCTGTCCTTGAACTCCATTTGACAAAATGGCGTTAAATCGTGAATTTACCTCCTTTCTTCCACCTTTTATCCCCATAATTTCTCAAGGAAGTAAAATTGAGGACGCAGAACTTTATTACACCGATCTTAATACTCCCTAAGGGAGTACGGTCCCAAATGAAGGTAGTATTAAGCCCTTAAAACGCCCAATTCGGCTAGTTTGCGTTTACAGTGTAGTAGGAAAGGTTGAGTAAGAGCACTATACATAAGCCGTGTGGAAAGAAACAAATCCTTTTCAGGGGGCACAAAAATACCCTTTGAAAAGTTTACATTGACATTTTTCAAAGGACACGTGTAGAGCGAGCTTTCTTTGTGTACCTCGCGTAGATGGCTAGGTATCACATTTGCGCGGTGTCACTGTCGCATACTCTGTGTGAATAATGGTACCATCAGTTTACTTCATCTTTTTCACTTTCACACCGCGCACCAGACCTCGTGCAATAAAGCGCAGTATTTCACGTCTAGTTCATCTCCTAACCGCTACTTGGTCTTACTGGATCTTGCTAGAAATGGGAACAGCGAGGGCAGGGCAGCATTCAGCCGTGTTTCACCAAGGGATGTTTCGATGTGCCTTCGATTTGCCATCTTCTTGCCAAACGTTTCGGATCATCTTCGTCAGATGCCCTCGCGCCGACAAACAATGGGACACTGGCTCCGGAAATAATTTTTCTTAACAGTGGAGCTGTTTAAGCCGAGCATCAGTCCGTAATCTGTGAACAAAAGTTATCATAATCATGAACCGGTGCATGCTGTCTTCGTCCTTTTCTTCATATTGCTCCTAAAGACAGGTGCGCCCATTTGTCCAGCGTCGTATGCAATATTTCTGGTGGGCGAGAGAACGAGTGCAGTGAGAGACAAAGGAAGGGAGAAAAAGAGAGAGAGAAAGAAAAAGAGTCAAAGAAGGTGAAAGAAAAATTCGTGGTAAAAAAATAAAATCCTTGGCGAGGCCGGATCCAAACCCGTGTACTCACGATCTGAAGGCGAGCGTCGTAACCACTCGGCTATCCAGGCACGCTAGCAGATCACAGCATAGCCTTGAGTAATTAGTGTGGCAAAGGGGTGGGAAAGGCAAGTAGGGTTAGGTGGAGAGTTGTGAGGGTGAGGAGGAGGCAAATGAGGAGGGGACAGAATAAAGAATTGCTTAACCCTCTATTGCATGAATTATGAAAAAATCAATTGAAAAATTATTTGATCATTTTTTATCTCTAACTACATGAAGAATAACATGTACAAAAATTTTCAGATTTATTGCGACTGTATTAATGAAGATAGAGGTTTGTGCCAAATATGGCACACTATGCACGTGGGCGAGCAAACTTGCTGCCATGGCTGAAAAATAAAATCTCACTGATTGCGGTCTTTTTAGCTTGATTTGTGGAATAAAGCAAAGCAATTGCTTCCTGTGTTCAGGCATAATTGAACATTTTGGTTAGTGCATCTGACTGCCGACATCTACGTGCAAGATGGCCGCTTACGCGTTTGGTTCTTCGCATGGTGCCGCCTTGCTGTACTTTCCTGCCCGAATTTCCAACCGCTGACTTGTGGTTGTGAGCGTCAGTAGTCGACAAATCGTAAAAGCTAAATATCGCCGTGCACTGGTTACACTTCACATAATTTTTTCGTGCACCCACGCCAATAATATAACAAAAATTGCCAGGTACTGCTGCTGACACTCGATATTTTCGTGAAGCATCTCAAAACCTACCGCCACAACTGAAATCTGGCAAAAACGAGCTGTGCTGCATGATCTCAGAAGATTACTTTTTGTTTGTATTTGCACTGTGCAACAAAACATAGATGGTATCATATTGCACATTTCATCACTCCCATGCATACTGTGCCAAATATGGCACATACCGATTTCCGACTATATACCGTAGTGGAAAACGGAATTGAGAAGAGCCTTAATGAGTATGAATTTTCAAAGCCACGAGATATGCCAAAATAATTTTTTCTTGCTTCTGCAACGAGAAAATGGTTGCAAAAAAAATATAGCAGTCACTGTTGTTCATGATCCGAGTTTGCACGTGCACCGTGAAATCTATTTCATGCCTAGATTTCATACTGCTCTAGGGATGGCAGCGCTTTTTTTTATATTTAGTGCACGTAACTCTAAGGATTACTCTAACTGTGTCACATTCTTCACTAGTCATCTTGCGCCCGCTATAAAAAATGTTAATCGGTATGTGCCAAATATGGGACGCCATGCAATAGATGGTTAAAGAGAAAGGGAAAACGAGAAACGGTAAGGAAGAGAGAAAGAGCGGGCAAGAGGGAGAAAAAATTGAAGGACACTTTGTACATTCCAAAGTGTGTTCGGCGAAAGTGTGTGGCCATTCCACTAATTATGCCATGTCTTTTTTCTTTTACACTCTCAGTGGGATAAGACACAAACCGAATGGGTGCGTGTTTTCTTCTTTAATTTTTTACCGCGAATCGCAGCGAGACGCGAGACTCATCTTCCTCCGTTCGCATGCGTTAGTATTTTTTCGCGCTTTGCGCATCGTGCAAACGCCATCCGCGTTCCAGCTGTTAAATTGACGGACCCTTTGTAAATTGGAAAGTGTATTCCGTGAACGCCTGGGTCCATTGAGACGGCGTCGGTCAGAATGATTGCAAACTCTGGGCACAGTGACGCTACGCAGGCAAAGCGCGAGCGCTAGAGTCCGACGCGACCGGCGTCCGTCTGCGCATCCCGGCGGCCACCTGGCTCGTGCCAGAGCTCGGATGGACGGACGGACGGACAGACAGACAGACAGACGGACGGACAGACGGACGGACGGACGCCGGACCGATGTCGGACGGACACCGGACGGACGTGAGCATGAGACATTAAAGGCTTTCGCCTTAAAGATTACACCATCTCCCGCAAAAAGGAACCATGTGTATATGCGAAGCAGCGGGCGCTAACGCTTACACTGGCGGCGGCGTTGACGCTGGCGCTCATCGCAGCGTTGCACAGGAGAGAAACCTCGGGGGCGCAAAGCACGCAGGGATGGACCGGTGTTTCCTACTGGAACATCCCAATCGCTGCTAATGGGCAATGACAGACAGAAGACTCGGACTGGACACAGAGACCCGCAGTCCGCTTTTAGTTAACGCGCACGCTGCGAATTTTTTATCGTTCGACAACGCACAGGAGAAATCTCCCACCGGCACCACCTTGCAGGTCAAGATCCATTGCCATATATACGGGGTGGCCAGTGAACGGTTGTGCAGCGCGAGCAGTCGGTTTTTTCAACCAAGAAACTCGCTAGCAGACGCTGCCTGCGTCGGCGTCGCGAGGCGAGAGAGGGGGAGCGTAGGAGAGGGGAAGATGCGCATGCGCAGTGGGGGGTGTGGACGCCGCGGGCAGGGATGCCTGGAGGAGAGAGGGGGGGAGCGTAGGAGGGGAGAAAGGGGGAGAGAGGGAGGGGACGCGCATGCGCAGTGAGGGTGTGGCCTCCGTGGGGAGGGATGCCTAGAGGAGAGAGAGGTGGAGAGGAGGTTTTTTATTTTTATTTTTTTTAATGGGTTGGCGCATGCGCAGTGGGGGTGTGGACGGACGGACGGACGCCGGACGGACGTGAGCATGAGACATTAAAGGCTCTCGCCTTAATAGACAGAGAAAGAAAGAAATAGAAATAAAGAGAGACAAAAAAAAAACAAAAAAAAACATGGCTGATCCCTCTGTCAAAGGAATCGGTATAACACGAAAGTGAAACGTGTATTCACATTAGTTGAGCATTTATTGTGCATTGTTTCGCCACAAGGGAGAAGGAATGAATGCTGCAGCAACAAATTGTAATGTGACGTGAAGAACGGCAAGCAGCTCGAAACATGCAGCGCGCACCTCAAGCATAAAGGACGCACGAAATGAGCATACACAAGACGAGCACGGACTGTCACAGCTCGACATTTAAAGCCCGCTGCTCTAACACAAAGACGCACGAAACGAACGCACAAGCATACACAGGACGAGCGCGAACAACTGCCACAATTATTACTTCGTGTGTAAGCGGCGCGCTCCATTCGTAAACGCGGCCGCTGCGGCGAACGAAGCGACCTTCGTGCACTCTTTAACCACTGTAACTTCAAAGCAAACTTGCGGTGGAAACACAAGGCGTGCGAAGCGCCCGAATGCTCCGATCAGGAGATAAGCGCGCGCGCACCAGCGACCACGCCCAGTGGAGGCGCACGCTAACCCCAGCGAGAGGCGCGACGACCTATAGAGCGCGCGCTCCGTGACACCTTCGCGCCATCTCGCTAGTGGTGACGAAAACGCGCTGAAGTCGAGGAGCTCTGAGGACCGCCAACGGTATATGGTGTGTATAAATAGCGTGCCGTTAGCAAGCTGAGGAACGTACGCTTTTGTAGCCGAGTGGTCTCGCGCCGCGCGCTGCGGAGCGAGAGGTCGTGGGTTCGACGCCCGGCGTCGGAACTTTGTCTTCTAATTTTTCTTTGATCTCATTATGTTAGTTAATATTTTACAACGTCATATCCGTGACAGAAATACGTCAGAGGAGCCGTGGTGGACCCCGGCATAAAACACTTTCGTGTTAAAAAAATAGACAAGTCAAAAAGAAATAAAGAGAGAGGAAGAAAGAGAGAAACGAAGGGCACCCAGCTATACATTTCCTTGAGGCTTGGCACCACTAGTGCGAAGTTACCTGAATTTTTCATAACTTTTGATGATTTTAAGCCTGCATATTCCTGCAAACCTCGAACTTGCGTGCAGAGTGAGTGATCGTATACCCAAGTATAACAACGAAAAATTCGGGCAAAATCAAGTCTGCGCGTCGCCAACAGCATGCGTTCTCCGATGCGTATATTACTGCGTGAACAATTCTTGCTTTTGATCTCTTTATTTAATAGTGCTGTTATTATAGAAGGTATTGCCAGCATTAGCTGACACTTATCGCATGTAGTCATGCTAGCCAGCACTAGCAATCATTTGTAAATGTTTATGTATTATTAACCAGCATTAGCCAATTAGCCATGCTTTATCATAAACCATCCTTTAACCGGCACTAGTCAACACTAGCTGGCATTATCTACCACTTAACCCCACACTAGGAAATTTGTGCTACACTTTAAGAAAAAGTCGAGTATTTTGGGAGTATTTCTGCTACACAACAATAATCGTCATCTGGCTTGCTCACGTTTCCTCTCTTGAAAACCCGGCTCTCGGCACATTCCTATCAAGAATGCTATGTCACGCCGATAACGCGCGCTGCGTTCGTGACCGGGAAGTGCCGGTACGGCGGCGATAACGCCAGGAAAGTACGCGGGGTAGATGACGATAATAGTTGCGTAGCAAAAAGACACCCTTTTTACTCGATTATTTCTTAGAGTGTAAACAGTGCTGGGGGTATTCGAGAAAAAACAGTGCACCAGAGTACCATTGGTAACCGTTCTAAGTGCAAGAAATGCCAGGGACAAATGGGTATGTTAAGATATCTTTTGGCGTATAGAAATTTCCACCCGAACTTACGGAAGCGTCTGGCCGTGCTGCTGAATAGAAGGCGCAGATGCAACGTGATGTCTACAGTATAAACGAGGCGAAGCTTTCTTGAGCTAGAGAGGCAGCACCAGTAGTGGATGTCATGCAGGCAACCTCTTCGCTTGTAGCTGTTGACTCTATGTCACGAAGACAGATGCATGTTAATTATAGGTTTGTGCATGTATATGTAAACATATCTACAGCTTGGATGCGTGGGGTGTCGTTAATTAATGGAATGGGACATTGAGGACATGATCAAATAAAGTGGCACTTAATTAGTGATCTGAGTCCTGGTGCACTCTGAAAAAGGAAGGCAAATGAAACTTCGCTTTAAAAGAAATATGTCGTATTGATACTGCTAGCTTTGTTAAGCTCAGCGGACTGTGGTATCCCTTGCAACAAATCGCGACATGCCAGACTGCCCATAAAGATATGCCAAATAGCCGGTCTGTAAATTGGCTGTATACGTATATTTATTTTTCTACTCCAAGTTTCTGTTTGCACTACGAAAAAAATTACTCCATGCATTTTTCTAATAAGATGCGGTGAAAGCGTCTCGGCATTCCAGAACTTTTCCAAAGGTAAGTTCTTGACGTCAGTCGTCAGCGTATTTGCTGTGAGCTCTTTGCCTACCTTATTTCACGGCTTCCATTTGTATTCATGACTGCCCTGTGCACTAAAGCATTTATAATTCAAGATGATACCTAAACTAACCACGACTCAGGAAGCTCAACCAGAAATGTTACGACTTTTTTCTCTAGTTGAGAAGCGCCTTACAAATTGCTATAAAGTCAACTCGTTCCTCAGTGGGCGATTGCTTACTTGAGCCGTGTACGGCTGCAGACGTGTTCGTCTACTTAAGCCAAACGTTACGGTTAAATATAGAATCGTTCGACAAAAGACACGACACCGGGTGCACGCCAATAAAAATTGAAGTTTTCCTTGATAGTTAAAAAGAGATTGTATCTTGCAGAGAGGTTCTGGGGGGTGTTTTTTCGGTTAAGGGTTGCTCTTAAACATTTAGAGAAAAGGAATAGTAGGAGGGATATGAAATTAAAGCTCTCCCAAGCAAGCCAGTTAAAACAGTATAGAACGTTGGTGTGAGTGGAAGCCAGCGAAACCTACAGTTATTTCGTTTCCATGGTCTGTTACCAGCCATTTTTCAGACTCACACCGGTGTGTGCCCTCCGACCCACTTCTTAAATAAAATCTTCATCTGTCATCATCTATAATTTTTACTTCTTTAACAGTTAGTTCAACGTGAAACACATTGATCTGTAAGTGGGACACCGTGGAGACAGCCCGAACACGCCATATATAGATTGTTCAGTTATGCTTTATTGTGGCACAAAATACACTTCGTGAAAAGGGGGATAGAAAAGAGAAGTTAGCGAAGCAAGCAACTCGCTCAAAAAGAAGCCCTTTTGGAAAGCTATACATACTAATCCTGGAACTGCTCACGCTTTCGTTGTGGTTCAGGTTATTATAACGCAGTGTCATCACATTTCAGACTGGTTATAAAAGGGTCGACGATTTATTTCTTATGTTTTTTAACGTAACTGGGGGTTTGAATTCGTGATGAGTACTACGCCTCAGATAAGTCCATTTTTGTCATTTGTAAGCCGCCAACTGTACTGGAGCATTATATCTAAGCCATCTAAAGCTCACATTTTTTTTTCTTATTCTATCGCATTGCAGTCTCATTTTACTCGAAGTGATCGAGTGCTGCCGTTGCCAAAATTATACGTCAAGTTGGTTCAAACCTTACATGACAATTTCGCAGTGTTATCTGAGGTTTTTCTGACTATAATTTTCTCGTTCCGTCGTACCTTAATCTATAAGCCAGCTCTCCTATAATTGAAACTACATGAAAATAAAAATTAGCTACAGCGAATTGATTTACTTGCTCCGAGGGCCAAACTGCATTACGGAAAGTAGTGGCTACAACCAATGAGAAAAGGGAGATAAAAAATAGGAGGCTGCAAAGGAATTTGACGAAGTAGTATATTGAAAAGCCTGGTTGACTCGGTTATACAATGTTAGCTAAACAATTCTTGCAGCTTTTTTTTTTCAGCTTTGGTTGCAGGGTCAATAGGAAGACCATTCCACTCGTCACATGGTCGAGGTAAAAGAAGACACAAAGAAAGCGTTATAGTCTTGAAAGGCCAAATATCAATCTTGTAATGATGATCTAGCCGAGACTACACACAACTTAGAGGAAACGCCAATTGGTATCGCCGAGAATAACAGCGGAAAATGTGACGAAAGAGAGGCGTAGATGGGCACAACGATGTTTTGGCAAGGGAAGTTAGAAGGACATTTCATACCACCTATGCTGCAATAATTGCATATGCTTGTCATTACGAACAGCTTAACGCTGTCATGTCAAAGGAAGCGAACAAGTCTTGCATCCTCGGTCACTGACATTTGGGTAGAAAGTAGCGGAGTCAAAAAGGAAATCTGATAAGAGTATGAGCAACCTGCGTCGACTGGTGCGGGCTTTCAATTAGCGACGAGAGTGCACGCACTTGTCGGGGACGCAACCCAGCCCTTAATACCATGCGTTCGCCAATTAAAGCGCCACGTTTTCGCTGCTCCAGCTCGTTATGCTTTCTTGCCTTGTTCCATTTGTTTGATTTCTTCATTAACCGCCCAGGATCATTAGTACCGCAAAAGCAGCCGATTTCTCCTTGTTGCTGATTACAATTTTCTTAAGAGGGACTGAGCGTGCAACATACGTCAACCTCATCTGTACACCGCGAACTCTCGCTTAGTGGAGCACGGTGGCCACTTCCTTAAAACAATAAGGCACCTACTTAAAATGCAACACAGTCAATCAATTTGGGGAACGTAAGAGCGTTAGAAACTAAGAAATGGTCACCGGGCGCCTGACGTTAAACATCCCCTCTGACAGGAAGTACTGGGATATGCATGGTAATCGCTAATGCCATTATCGACATATTGATCTTTGCTTAGAGAAGATGAAGTTACCTAAACTAACCTAACTCCCTTATGCTGAGTCAACCTGATCCGTCGCACGTTCGCAAAATATGTAATCTCATTACTTCGTGACAATCTCCAGCCACCCTTGACTGCTCTCGCTGACTTTGCTCAGAATTTTGTTTTCCTTTTACAGACGGCTGGTTAATTACCGTGCGATGTCAGCGCACGTTAAGGAACACCAGATGGTCGAAATTTGGGGAGCCCTCCACTAAGGCGTGTCTCGTAATCATATCATAATCACGTAAAACCCTAGACATTATTGTTACGACTGGTTAATCATCTCAAGCATTACGACGGAACATCGCATTTTTTTAGTTAATCATGACTCGAAAATTACCTACGCGGGCTTTCACCCTTTACGGAAGCTGTCTATATCTTTCTTCACTTTTAGCCTGCCATTTTACGTTATATCACTCGTTGTACTGTGGAAGACAAACTAAGATAGAACGCACCCACGGTCAAACAAGTTTGTAAGTCATATAAGCGTATCTGCGGCAAGTGAAAATTCGAAGGCAAAGCGATCTGCCCAGCCTGAAGTTGCGGTCCATTTCCTCCAAATAGATGAGCCAGTACGTCAGATAATACAATGATTTTACTCTTTGACAGGGAGATACAGAAGTCCGTAGGCTGTGGCAGCAGTGACTGCAATGTAAAGTCTGAAACTACACGCTCAAATTAAACGAATGAAAACAGAAAGACTGATCTCGAGGATTGGTTCACCAGACAAACTTTCGCATAGGTGAACTTGTTCACTCGTTCAAGAACGAAAGGGAGGTGCCATTTGCCGAGGCGAGAGTTTTCAGGCACCCAAATATCATGTGTCAACTCTGGCATGACAGGAATACAGAAACCCCCTTGCGCTGACAGCGTCAGTACTCTTCGTCTCAGTGCTATGATTCTCGCTAGTACAACCATTAGAACGAAATATCCCGCGAGACGAATGACGCTGAAAGAGAGCGCACCTCGAACGAAGCGACAGCATCTCGAATTTAAATGGTCATAACAGAAACCATATGTTTTCAAAGCTGCCAGACGAGCTTGAAGGCATGATTTATGAACCGCGGATCGCGGTTTCTCAGAGCTTTCTTTTCGTCGCGTCTCCATATGTAGAACACATGTCTGATTGCGGTCAGGTATAGTTTGCTGGAAAAGTTTGGCCTGAATTCCTCGGCATGTTGTCTTGAGAGTCTGTCGCTTCAATTCAGTATAGATGACATTTAGGCAATTTATCTTCGAAGCAGTTTTGCGTTCAAGTGCAGGCTTCGTCCATCCAAACAGCAACCACACTGTATAATGCACTCCGAGAAATGTGTCGCTTGTGTCACAAGTGTGGCTGATGTTCGTTGCGTAAACGGCTGGTGAGACTTTATATACCTATGAGTGCGTCGTGAGCCTGCCGGTAAACACCACCTTCGGCAAAAGAATTTCTACTGTATGTACGGTAATCATTTATGCCATTATCGAAAGTAGAGCTGTGCACGGGCCTAATTTTCAAGCCCGAGCCCGGCCCGGGCCCACTGACTGCGTCGGAGGCCCGCCCGAGCCCGACCCTAAAGGGCTTTGAGCCCGTCCGGCCCGGCCCGACGTACAAAAATACAAACCCGGGCCCGGTCGGGCCCGACACCATGAAAGTTTGCTGCGGAGACAAGATATCACTTTTTTATCATGTGGCATTTTATTCAACATATCAAAGTTAAACATA
Source organism: Rhipicephalus appendiculatus (assembly GCA_030522465.1). NCBI lineage: Eukaryota > Metazoa > Arthropoda > Arachnida > Ixodida > Ixodidae > Rhipicephalus > Rhipicephalus appendiculatus. Next base: position 60,151 of record JALIZH010015523.1, read on the forward strand.
CACAAACGACATATGTTAATTTGTATACAAAGATTACAAATTGTGTAAAAATAACAAGCTCTGCAGTGATTCGGACATCAGTGAGGTGCGGCGCTCCTGCATCACATATCCCGTCGAACTGAAGTTCCGTGCGCTGCTCGCACTGGTAGCCGGAATCGCGAATATTTTTTTCGCAAGCATAGCAAGCTTGGAATAATTAGACTCCTTGTTCTTCCAGAAGTTTAGTATCTCTGATGCAGGTCAGAGGGATGCTATCATGGATAAATAATCACAAAGGTGATCAGTGGGTTCATCGTTAAAGAAAACAATTCCGGCACAAGGTCTATATATTTGGTTTGAAGCGGGCTTTGCGCCTGGCCCGGCCCACCCGATGCCCGAGATGAGTAGCCCGAGCCCGGCCCGGGCCCGAGACGGGAAGACCTCCGCATACCCGAACCCGGCCCGCGGGCCGGGCCGGGCTCGGGCTTTCGGGCTACCCGGAGCCCGTGCACACCTCTAATCCAAAGATTGATCTGATCTTAGGGTTATGACATTAACTGAACTGACCTAAGTACATTGTGCAGAGTCAACGTCGGGCGCTGGCAAATTTGTGCAGAGTTAACGTCATGCGTCGTGCACTGGCAAAACATTCAATCTTATCGCTTTCGGATAGTCATCAGGTACCATTGATTGCTCCCGCTGACTTTTCTCGCTTTCTTTTTCTTTCATAGACGATTGGTAAACCATTTCAAGCATTCGAACTCTTTTAGCAGTCCAGTGACAGCCACAGCACCCACATACTACTAGTCATCCGTGATTAAGCCCTGTGCTGAGATTTTCCTTTTTTTTACCGTCAGTGTTCACAGGATCATGAAAGCGTACGAACGTGCTTTCTAGCACAGCATTCCGCATATTTCACTCTATGATAACTGAAAAAGACACTCGTCTATGAGCGCTTCGGCGATAATGCTCTTAGAGTCTAGTGGATTACACCGTAAGCGCATACAAACGCATATGCATTGTTCTCGCGGTTATTAGTAGCGATTTCAAATGTGCAACTGCTACTGAAAAAATTCTGCACATTGTTTCTAATGCAAGACGAATCAGTGCGCTCGATCTGCAAATAACGAATGCGCGTTGTTCACGAGTGCCGCTTGGAGACACGATAAGTTCCAGAAAGGGTGATGCCCATTTTCTCAAACGCATTTAAAACTCTCAGTTGAGGTGATAAAAGATAGGCAGTAGTTCTGCGCTGGGGAAGTCAAAGACAACAATACGGAAAAACAATCTGCACCCGGGCGCTTCCTTTTCTGTAACTTCATTTTGTTGTCCTCGTCTTCACCAGCGATGGACATACCGCCGATCAAGATCTAAGAACAAGCCTGCATCGCTACGCTATACATGATGCCCGCACGAAAACAATAGTCAAGCTGCTTCCTCTGGGGTCAGCAAGTAGTATAGTCAGTTGTAATGTGGGTAGGAAAGGCCTCATCGTACCTGAAAAGGGAGTAAAAAAAAAACATACGCAGGCCCGCACGAAAAGCGCAGCACCGTCCCAGCAAAAGCAGGAAGAGCGGCATTTCTTGAACCTGCATAGGAAAGGAGCGCGCTGCTCACACACAAGTAACAATTGTGACACTTCGCGCTCATCCTGTGTATATTTGTGCGGTCGTTTCGTGCGTCTTTCTTTGTGTTAGGGCAGCGAGCTTAAGGTGTCGAGCTGTGACATTTGTTAGTCAGCGCTCGTCCTGTGTATGCTCATTTCGTGCGTTCCTTTCTGCTTGAGGTGCGTGCAGCAAGTTTCGAGCTTCTTGCCGTTCTTCGCGTGACGTTACAATTTGTTGCTGTAGCATTCATTCCTTCGCCCTTGTGGCGAAACAATGCACAATAAACGCTCAACTACCTCTGTGAAGACACGTTTCGCTTTCGTGTTATACCGATTCCTTCGACAGAGGGATCACCCATGTTTCTTTTTTTTCTTATTTTGCGCGATAGCGGTTACGGTCACCGGCGGCGGCGGTGGCGGACAACCATACGGCGTCGAAAACAGCCCTTCTTGTGATCTCATAACAGCTTTCGCTGTAAAAAGGCACTAGTATGCATTTCTACAAGGAAGAGTTTTGTCGCTTTCATTAAAAAAAAAAAGCAACCCCTATTTTGTGCTTAGCACTGGGTCGGATTGCTATACGGTGATGTTTATATCGCCTGAAGACCGAAAATCTGCAGGTCAAAGGCATGAGTAGCTCGCAGAGTTTTGCGAGAGTGTTTATATATTAGCTGCCTCCGTCGGGTTACCGAATGCAGTGAAGTTGGCCGCATACAGTGCTTCATTTGTCCTGGTAGGGCTTCTGTACTCAAACGAGTAGGTTTTCTGGACAGCACAAGAAAATGGTTTGCTTACGAAAAGCCTAAGCTGTTAGTCTTCCCAAAAGGACCGCGGATAGTGCACGAAGAAGTGTCTCGCCTTTCGCTGAAATCTCTGTTAGAGAACGACTACACTGATTCATGGTGTAACTTGCTACGTGGAAGGAGGCGCTCCAGTGGCGTAATTGCCGCGGGCCTGCTTTAACTACAGTCTCTCGCAACATACCACTATTCTACCTGCAATAATTAGTGCACGGGCGTCGTCCACGTATATATATATATATATATATATATATATATATATATATATATAAAGGAAGGAATTGTAAACTTAAGGGCTCGTTTGCTTTGTTAAACACAGTATTAATGAGAACTAACAGACAAAGATGCCAAGGAAAGTATAGGGGAAGCTATTAGAAGTAATTGTAACGTAAATGTGAAGAAATGAAAGTGGACGAAAAGGTAACTTGCCACCGGCAGGATCCGAACCTGCGACCTTCGAATAACGCGTCCGATGCTCTACCACTGAGCTACGGTGGCGGTCACCTCCCCGTCCACTTTATGGGGTATATATGTGTACTTAAACGTGGGAGCGTCAGTCAGCGCCGCCTGTTGCCATTACGGCGAGTGTGGAACACTCTTTTTTGCCTGTAGGCGTCACGTAGTACGTGATCTTATTACGAGAGGGCAGCTGACTAGTAATCCCTCGCATACCACCTGAAGGCATCAAGTCTGCCAGAACGAGACCCTCGTTATGAATGAAGGAAGGAATTGTAAACTTAAGGGCTCGTTTGCTTTGTTAAACACAGTATTAATGAGAACTAACAGACAAAGATGCCAAGGAAAGTATAGGGGAAGCTATTAGAAGTAATTGTAACGTAAGGTTCGGATCCTGCCGGTGGCAAGTTACCTTTTCGTCCACTTTCATTTCTTCACATTTACGTTATATATATATATATATATATATATATATATATATATATATATATATATATATATATATATATATATATATATATATATATATATATATATATATATATATATATATATATATATATATATATATATATATATATATATAAGGAAGAAGAAAGAAAACGCTACTTTCGTTGGTTTGGCACTGTATATTTTCACTAACGTTTCGTCTGGTGGACAAGACTGTCAAAGTCTGGTCTATTCTAATCCCGACGGACATTACGACGGACAAAGTCAACTTCAAGAAGTAAGTCTAATCATCCGGGAACACTGCCAGCTGCTGTTTCCAGCACGGCAAAAACAGACGTTGGAAGAGAGAAACCGGGCAGATCTCTTTCTACTAAGGAATGGCCGTCACTTACGTATACACGACTTGTAGAAGAAGCACAGCAGAAGCCGCCTCCAATCGGAGCAAGCTGCGATAACTGAGGAGTTGCGGAATACGGATCAGCAAGCGATAGCTATTCTACGACGCTTAATTAATGTCGTTCACATGTCGTTAAACAACGTGCACACAACGTCAGCCAGAAGTGCACTTCAAGTACTGAACGGTCTGAGTCCAGTACTGGCAGCCCTTGTGTAGATAATGGCTCACCAGCCACTGTCTTTCAAATGAAGAGGTCTGGAAAGGAGCAATTTTCCAGTGGAATGCCCGGGGATCGAGATCACGCATCACTGATTTCCGTCTGTTCGTGTTCACCATTATGTTTCCCATCATCGTGATCTGCGAGCCAAACTTAACGAACGCAGTCAGACTCTCCGGATACGAATCATTTACGCCGGCTACTGTTGGTGAAAACTGTAAGGTTCTGTTGTTCATTCGCCGCGACCTGATGTAAATTCTTCAGCCAGTACCCCCTGACGACGATAACCGATATGTATGCCTGACAGTGAAGAAAAAGGGTCTCACTGTCACTGTTATAGGCGCTTACCTGTCTTCATTAAGTAGATTTCTTCACAAAACAGTACGATGCATACTATCATCCACCGCTGGCCCATGGGTCATCACTGGGTAATTTAATGCTCATCATACGCGATTGGGGGAACCCGAAGATCAGCGCAAAAGGCAGAAGCCTTTTGCTCTGATCTTCGGGCTCCCCCAGACAATGAGCTTTGTTTGCTAAGTGATGGCAGTCCCACGTGTTTACGTGGCTCTGCGTACAGCAGCTGCCATGACTTGGCTTTTTTTTCACGACGTCTCGTCCGACGTGCCGCATGGTTCGCGGACATAGAAACACATAGGAGTGACCACATTCCCACATATGTGAATATCAGAGGATTGTCGCCTTCCAAGGTACGCGACACCATCCAAAGAGTGGACTGAAACAAGTTTCAATCTCTCATGGAAGAACATTATCAAGACGACATGTCGCTTGACATAGAAAAGGCAATCAAGTGCACAGTGCAATACACAACGTTCACCCTCAGATGCTCCTCGGAAGTAACGGAATTTGACGTATAATTAAATCTACTTCGAGCACTTCGACGTCGCGCTGAAAGAAGGTACCGCCGCACGAAAGCAATCGACGATTTACGGACGACTAGACGCTTACAAAAAATGCAACGCAAGCTAGAGTCACAACGTTGGGCTACCTTCAGCGAGTCGTTAGATCAAAATCTTTCCGCCTCGGCCTAGAAATTGGCTGCGAAGACGACAAGTGCCGAACTATTATAGTTTTTTAAGGGAAAATCTGTATTGCTTGAAAAAACATCCTGTATATATATATATATATATATATATATATATATATATATATATATATATATATATATATATATATATATATATATATATATATATATATATATATATATATATATATGTGTGTGTGTGTGTGTGTGTGTGTGTCTGTCTGTCTCTGTGTGTGTGTGTGTGTGCGTGCGTGCGTGCGTGCTTGTGTTTGTGTGTGCGTGCGTGTGTGTGTGTGTGTGCGTGTGTGCGTGTGTGTGTGCTTGTGTGAGTGTCTGTCTGTCTGTCTGTCTCTGTGTGTGTGTGTGTGTGCGTGCGTGTGTGCGTGCTTGTGTTTGTGTGTGCGTGCGTGCGTGCGTGTGTGCGTGTGTGTGTGTGTGTGTGTGTGTGTGTGTTTGTGTGTGTGTGACGTTAGAGAACAGAGATACGTCGTGGTTCAGATGCCATCCATTTATTCTAATGCACGCGCACCACTTGTACCACTTGAACGCTTCCCCTTCGATGTATTCTCTGAAGTGACTGACCCGATCACGGTGTGTCCATGATGCCTCGGTGGCCTTCGTGTCGAAAAGGAGTAGCCACTTGTCGACGGGGACGTCTTCTGGTGGTCCCTTGTACTTCGGTATGTTGAGCGGAGGCTTTGGCCTAGCCATGGCAGGTTGATGAGGTCGATCCTGTAGACTTGTGTGACGTTAGAGAACAGAGATACGTCGTGGTTCAGATGCCATCGATTTATTCTAATGCACGCGCACTTCTTCTTCGCCGTCTTCTCCTACCATCGCCTTGTTCATACGTTATATATATATATATATATATATATATATATATATATATATATATATATATATATATATATATATATATATATATTTAATATATTTGTTCCTTTCGACAGAAGCCGTTTGAGGTGTGAACTTTAAGTCAAAAGGCAGGAAAAATAAAAAAGAAACAGACATTACACGACCTACATTTCGAAATATGTCACAGTGCAGTCTTCTCCTAAGAAGGCACAGATCAGTTTTTTTTTATTCTTTTTTATTTTTTTTATTTTTCTTTACGACCTTTCAGTTGACAGCCAAACTTTGCGGTGTTCTGTTTCAATTCTTCAATAGTTCCCGCGTTTGCACAACTACTTTTTTCAGTATCAGGGATACTTGCGCAACATTATGTCCTTCGAAACTTCTACATTCTCTAGTTGGCATTCTACTCTACTGCACAAAAACTTTTAATTAAATCACCATTTCAGCTCTTTAGTCGACGCTACACACGTATCTGAAGAGTATTGATGTTGCAGCGAGAAATCTAAAGTTTCCAGCAGCGACACTCTTTTTTTCCCGAACTCCGAGGTAGAGACGAGCCCATTGAAACAAGCGAGTAATCCTGGTATCTGTATGTGCACCGTGTTAAATTTTTAGTTCTGCTGCATGGAAGAGCAAGGGTGCCATCGAGTTTTGCTTGAAAGTCGCTTCCAATATTGCATTAAGCATTCGTCGTGTCGCTACTATCGCTCCTCGGATGATCGCAGTAAGAACTGAGGAAAGCGCACCATATATTGTCACGTTCAAAACGAAGGCGACGTTTATAAGACGGCGTTACAACACCCAATTCTCAAAAGGGGTCGGCACAGCACAGCCAAAAACAAAGGCACTGGCGCGAGGACTACAGCGTCTTCATCTGCCTCTATAGAGTGCGAGAGTGCGAGATGAACGATATATAGATATATAGAGTGCGATAGAAACGTGTCTATATTCTCTACAGTATCCTTCACCTTTTTTTTTATTAGTCGCTTTTCACTTTTTTGAGCTAGCTCAAGTCTGCAAAATAAGCAGTTTGTTCTCAAGCTTTCTCTACTGGCACATGTAATCCCAACGAAGGGAACGTTACGATGTGATTGGTTCACTGCTGTGCCCATTCTCTTAATACATAAAAAAAAAAGATTGAATCTTCTTTTCTTTCGTATCTCCTATGGGTGGAGTTGTTGCACTGGATCTTATCGGCTTACATACTTGTTTCTCAAAGTCAGAGCTCGCTTTACAGTTCAGTTCGAAGAAGTGCGAACGGGGCGCTATTATAACGTAAGCTTTCCCTTTCCAGCCATTTGTCATACTTCTTTCTTGAAGAAATATTTCGCGACTACTTGAGTTTTTCTCGTCGGAGAATCGTACGTGTTTTTTCAACAACGTCGACATCGTCGATACGATTAAATACGAGCTTCGAGCTTGCGCAGCGCTGCAAACTACGGGAACGTGCAGTCACGTCTAACAGTTTCTCAGTTTCGATTGTTGCTTTCTTTCTCGCATCTCGAAGACTCATCTAAGTATCACTTTCATTAAGCCACCACTGCGACCATTGCCACCACAGTTGTCTTTTTCATTTAGTGAGGCACGCCTTAACGCGCGCTTCTGTCACGTGTTTTTTTCTTTGTTATTTTTTTTTGTTTATTTTTTTTTCAAGATACATTTCCGCATGAAAAGCAACAGTCGTTTACTGTGCGCCATGAGAACGCGGTGAGATAAGTGTCATTCTTGTTGCAATTTGTCAAGGCGACAGTGACTGCCTGCTGTCTCTGGAAACAGCCAGAGTATTCGTATTCTTTTCGTTAGTTTTTTTTTCGTTTGTTTGTTTAGTAGCTAGCTTCATCCCACCTGTCATGTGCAGCGAAGGGTACCGGCACTAGATTAACCTCCGCCATTGTTACAAAAAAAAAAACGAAAAAAAAACCAACCTTTCTTCTCACGATTTAGCAATAACTTTGTAGCTACAAGTTATCATATTGTGGAATAAATTGAATAATACGCAGCATCAAAAAATAAAAATAAAAAGTCTATGACAATGGCATGAATGATGATCATAGCCGATTCATGCCTGCTACAATTCTGTGTCTTATATGGTATGAAATAGCTTAGCTAGCTATGATTGGCCAGAGAAAATAAACTCGAACTTTCACATGAAAATTAGTGCACTAAACATTCATAAATGCTTTACTGCTGTGGTTTAATGTGGTTCTTGCAAATGCATGATTTCTCTGTGAGGAATTGAGATGCGTTTGTTTTATTACAATACGCATAGCATCTCTAAAAGCTAGCATAGAAAACTATCAGAAGATATATGTAAATAAAGTGGCGCGTTGACCTTGTTGGTACATAATTGTGGCACACTACCGTAGTTTAAAGTCAGTTCTCGTCGTCGTCGTTTGTGTTCCTTCCGTACGTTGTATGTTCTTGCGCTGTAGGGTGCTAGAATTATGCGTAAATATTGGTGTAAAAAGCTACCACTGACTCGAGCAACACGCCTACCACTTCATCCATGCATACCGCATAGCTGAGCACTTCTCTTATTCTCAGAACTTCTACCACATGCAATCCTTAAAGCAGATCAATGACTCAATCAATCAATCAATCAATCAATCAATCAATCAATCAATCAATCAATCAATCAATCAATCAATCAATCAATCAATCAATCAATCAATCAATCAATCAATCAATCAATCAATCAATCAATCAATTTTTACCACTTCAGGAAGGGGAGGGCATGGGAAGAAAGAGCTCTTGCGCCCTTGAAAAAGCTTCCCAGCCGACTATAGTTCAGCTGCATAGAGTGCGCAGACCTAGCATAAAGCATGAAGCGCAGACCTGCACTTCATTCTTTTATTGCGATAGCAATTATATGGACACTCTCGGCGAACTTTTTCCGGCGCCGTCATGCCCCGGATATGTATATGTATGTATATATAAGTAAAATACACGAAGAATAAGTCAGAAGAAGATAGATAGATAGATAGACTCAAAGTCGCCGAAGTTCGCTATGAAATGCTTTGCATTTAAATTTTTTTTGCGATGCTGGGATTTGAACCCTTGCCCTCATGCTCCTAAGGAGAATGTCTTTACGACTAGGCTACACACACATGTTTTATTAAAGTGAATACGTGTATATCTAAACCATATTAATGCATTGTACCCACAGTGCAAGACATCTCCAGAAAGACAACACTTTCCATGTAGAATTTACTGAAACGTCCTCTGCAGGACACGATGTAGAACCAACTTGGCTAATTGGACACATCAGTAAATTTTTTTTTATTTTACTTATTTTTCTTGGGAAAAAATTCACAGCATATCCATGGGGTGAATGATGACGAGTGGGGCGAAGCTCCGGAGGGAATCATCGGTGAAACCGCGAATCTTCCGTGTATCGCCCATGAATCATCATATAAAGAGCGAAAGAGAAAGCGCGCCAAGAGCGAGCCGGCCCAGCGTACGGGCGTTGTCTCTTGTCTCTCCTTGACAATGGCGCAGTCGTCGAACATGAAGCTTTAAGGCAGACGCCACCTGTGCTCGTGCGTCCTCGGCGTTCCGGACAGGCCCACCCAGAAAAGCCGTCCACGCTTCCTCAGCCATGGAACCCGCCCACTAGCCACCGCACCAACCACAGTTCGGGGACAGCGTCGATGCCTCCTCGTCACCCCGTAACCTTCCGGCTCTGCGAACGCCGACCGGGGACGGCGTCCAGGCCTCCTTGGCGGCTCAACTTTCATTTATCGGCGCCGCGATACCAGTTCACGCTACGGCACCACACGGGCTCCTCTCGTCTGGGACTGTGGTTAACGCTCCCATCGGCGCGGTTCCCGTGAAGTGGACCCTATGATCCCATCGGCCTCCAACGGACGCCGTCCACGCGTCCTTGGCTATGGGTTGTGCCGCCATGAGTACCGGAGCCTCCGCATGCTCCGCAGATACCGGCTGCCCTGGTTTTGCATGCGACTCACACGAGAGCACTGTGGAGCTGACTACCTCTTCTCTGGTGAAGTTCACCTCACCGTTGCTCACGATGGAGTCCACCTCCGGTGCTCGACTCCGAGTACCGCGTCGGCCCGACGATCCCATTATAACAGCGCCATCTATCCTCTTTAATCGTCAACTATACGAAAACCACTAACGCCATCTAGTGATATTATTTACAAGGACATATACACACAACGCCATCTAGTGAGCAATTCTTAAAACTAACTAGAAGTGTCTACTACAACATACTATTACAGAGGAGGGAACGACCTACACCCTAAGGAGCTTCGCCCCTAAAATTTAGTGCCATATTTGCGTTTCGATGGTCCTGCTGAGGCGGCTATTAGATGTGCTGACCAACGAGTGAAAGCGAACATAGGTACGCCATCCGATGGGTGTTCAGACGCTTGATTACTCGGCCGCGAAAAGGGTGGAGTGGCCACCCTTTACTATAGTATGTTTCTCTATGGATGGACGGCTTCACATTTGCAGCACTCAACGCAAGCGACTGGTACAGGGAAACACCCGTTGCCGGTGCCTCAATATTATGCAGCCCTACGACCACGTTGTATTCGGTATCTAAATGCCTTCATGCGGCTTGCGGCGTATTTCGTACAAATGATCATGCATATACTAAGTATCGCTAATGCCCTGTGGTCATCCCGCTTTGGCAAGTATAGATTGAACCACGCAGGCTTACGCTCAGCCTAAAAGATCACTCGGCAAGTACGTTTCAGCGTAGTGGCCGGTATCTATCGTATACTTAGGCATCATCACAATATACGTAGTATATACTTAGAATAATGTAAGTCCGGAAGCAGTCAAAGCTGCCTTATAAACGTTTTATCGCTTTACGTGCCTATAACGTTTCGTTTTTATTGTGCATCGCTGCCAACAACGAAATCGTGATGTCGGACGTTGGTAGCGGTGAGCACGCATTCATAAAATCTCACTTGTCTGTGCCGTTCTGCGTGCCATGCTCCTCTTGGGAACGCGCTCAACATGACTGCCAGCACATGTCGTACAGAAGCCGTGAGAGCAGGAACGATATCAGCGCCTCCCCTAGGAGATGGCCTCTATACGACCTTGTAACGGTGCGACCGACCGAATGCTGCTGCGAAACACGGCGAGGACTAAAGGCGCGAGACATTCGTGTCAGGGCCACGATCTGATTTAAGGAAGACGTGCACGATGCCTCCCATAAGGGCCGTTCTCGATCTTCACACTTACTTGTAATATTATTGGTTTCCCGGCACCGCGTTAGCAGCCGTCGTGAGTGACCGTTTCGTATGTGACGGCGTTGATGACAACCTCGGGAGCTCGCCCGCGTCAATAACACCATGCATGGTTTTCTTGCTGCGCTTGGAACGAATTCTCCCGAAGGGTGTAACGGTCTAGGGCCAACAAGTTTGATATGGACAGCTCAACCTGTTCGTGCAGTGCAATAAAAGCAGTCGCAATACACGAGAATATATATATATATATATATATATATATTGTAAGACAACGTTCAGGGCGACGCAAGACTCTTCTTTTATTCCCCGAGCCTGATCCCCACAACCAGGCCAGAGGGGTGATGATGAGTATGTACAGATGAGTAAATGAAGCGCATGAATTATTGCTCACACTAATTTCCCCGCCCCGCGCGGGAGCGGCCCGCCCGGCCGCGTCTTAGATGGAAACGGGACGCCGAACGAATGGCTTCAGACGCGAAACATGCACAATCTCAGAACCACGACAGCGACGGTCAGAAGAAAGCTCGGCGGGAGTGACACGATAGTTCACAGGGGACGTTTTTTCACTGACAATATAGGGGCCAATAAACCGTGACTGTAATTTGTCGCACAGTCCTGGAGTACGAGAGGGCGTCCAAAGCAGCACTTCATCCCCAGGACTGAAGGAAACATCGCGATGAGAGCTGTCGTAGCGTTGTTTTCGATCTTGCTGACTAGCCTCTGTATTGAGGCGAGCACGTTGCCGACACTGGTCAACTCTTGAGACGAACTGGTCAGATATGGTCGCTGAAGCGTCAGTGGGAATATCCAGGAAAGAGACGTCGATGGTGAATGTTGGTGAGCGGCCGTACACGAGATAGAAAGGCGAGTAGCCAGTAATGCGTTGGATAGCGGTGTTGTGGGCAAACGTCACAAAAGGCAAAATTGTATCCCAGTTGTCATGGTTTGGTCCGATATACATGGATAACATGTCTGTGAGTGTGCGGTGAAACCTCTCTGTCAACCCATTCGTTTGAGGGTGGTAGGCTGACGTCGTCTTGTGCACTGTCCCACAAGTCCTCAGTAGGTCTTGAATGATGCTGGAGAGGAAAGTTTTGCCGCGATCACTCAACAGGACGCGAGGTGCACCATGCCGTAATACGATGGCTTTAAGAAAGAAATCGGCGACGTCTGAGGCAGAACTGGTACGCAGAGGAGCCGTCTCTGCGTACCGTGTCAGGTGATCGACGGCTGTCACTATCCATCGATGACCTGTTGGCGTGATGGGGAGAGGTCCAACTAGATCTATCCCAACGATGGCGAAAGGTTTCTCGGGACACGGGATGGGTTGCAATAGGCCAGCAGGGCACGAAGTTGGTAGCTTCCGCCGTTGACACACGGGACAAGATGCAACGTACTTGGCCACAAATGTAGAGAGGCCAGGCCAGAAGAAACGTTGCCTGACGCGGCTATGAGTTTTGTCGAATCCCAAGTGGCCTGCACATGGGTCGTCGTGAAAGGCTTCGAGGACTTGTTGACGTAAAGAACGCGGGAGAACTGGAACCCAGCGGTGTCCATCAGTAGTGTAGACGTAACGATATAGCACATTGTTCTCGATCTTAAATTGTCGTAGTTGTCGTCGCGATCTGGTATTAGGAGGGGGGTGATCGGCCACTTAGATGTTCGATAATGCGGTTGCAGTATGCATCATTACGCTGGCTCGACGCAAGCTGAGCGTAGTGATTCGAAGCCTGCGTGTCCGTAACCGCTAGTTGGGATAATGTATGAGGTGACGCAGCGTCGGGATCACGTGACGAGGATTGAAGAAACGGTCTCGACGGCGATAGTGGCAGAGGGCAGCGAGAGAGAGCGTCCGCATCTTGGTGTTTCTTGCCAGATTTGTAGACGACGTCAAAATTGTACTCTTGCAGACGGAGTACCCAACGACCCAGACGACCAGACAAGTTTTTCAGTGAAGATAGCCAGCATAAGGCGTGATGATCTGTAATTACTGTGAAGTGGCGTCCGTAAAGATATGGTCGAAATCTTTGTATGGCCCAAACGACAGCAAGACATTCTTGTTCAGTTATGGAGTAGTTCTGTTCGGCAGCAGTTAGAGTACGACTGGCATAGGCCACAACTCTCTCTCGTGAAGTGGCATCCCGCTGCAAAAGAACTGCACCGATCCCATGGCCGCTAGCGTCGGTGTGTAAACAAGTAGGTGCGGTCTCGTCGAAATGACACAGGACGGGGTCGGATGTTAGGGCATGCTTGAGGGCTTGAAAAGCACGCTCGCAGTCTTCGGTCCATGTGAAGGCAGATCCTGACGTGAGCAGCTTGTGCAGCGGCGAGGCGATTGTAGCAAAGTGTCTGATGAAGCGGCGAAAGTAGGACGCCAGGCCCAGGAAACTTCGCAGGTGTTTTTGAGTTTCTGGGCGAGGGAAGCTCATCACGGCAGCAATCTTGTCAGGATCTGGGCGAACGCCGTCTTTGCTGACAAGGTGGCCCAAGACCTTGATGTTTTTCTGGGCGAAATGACATTTTTTCGTGTTTAGCTGGAGTCCAGCGTTGGAAATACACGTCAAAACTTCGTCCAAACGCTCAAGATGCTGACGAAAAGTGGTCGAGAAAATGACGATGTCGTCTAGGTAGCAGAGACAAGTCTTCCACTTTAGGCCACGAAGAACTGTGTCTATCATGCGTTCAAACGTGGCAGGAGCGTTACATAGGCCGAATGGCATGACGTTAAATTCATACAGGCCGTCTGGTGTTGCAAAAGCCGTTTTATCTTTGTCCGCCTTATGCATAGGTATTTGCCAATACCCAGATCGGAGGTCGAGGCTGGAGAAAAATTCAGCGCCCTGGAGAGAGTCAAGTGCGTCGTCTATGCGTGGCATAGGATACACGTCTTTGCGCGTGATCTTGTTAAGTGCTCGATAATCGACGCAGAATCGAACGGAACCGTCCTTCTTCCGGACCAACACTACAGGTGATGACCAGGAGCTGGACGATGGCCGGATGACGTCTCGCTTGAGCATGTCGGTGACGTTGTCTTCGATGATTTTCCGCTCAGCGGAAGACACACGATAGGGGCGGCGGCGTACAATTGAATTGCCTTCAGTTTCGATGCGATGCACTGCGACGGAAGTGCGACCCAGCATCTTGGAGCGGACATCAAATGAAGCACCGTGTTTTTGCAGTAGACCTAAAAGTTCTTCCTTTTGTGCTTCCGTCAGATCAGGATTTATTGCGGCCGTTAAAGCAGTCGTTGTAGCATCATCGGTACCGGTAGCTAAAGGTGGTGCTTGCACGTGGAGAGGCACCAGAGAAAGGGGTTCGATGTCTGTAAAGCAAGTCACACTGGTTCCCTGGGGGAGCGCAATAGGCGAAGAAGTAGGATTAACTGCTGTGACCAACGCTCTGCTATCGTGAAACCGCACCAGGCTAGGAACGATGGTAAGGGCACCAGAGACGGAACGTCCGCACGGTGCAAGGAACACATCCCCATTAATGATGGTATCGGATGTCAGCGTTAAAATATGCTCATGACCTGGAGGAATGGAGCAATCGGCAGCCGTGACAAAGCGCAGGCTGTGGGCATTGATATCAGAAGAAAGTGCAGTGTCTGTCATGTGAATGACTCTCTGTCGGCACGATATCACCGCTGAAGCTGAGGAGAGAAAGTCCCATCCCAAAATGAGCGCGTTAGTACAGGAGGGCAGAACGAGAAATTGTATGTGGTGCCGAATGCCCTCAATAAAAACTCGCACTGTGGAAACACCGGAGGGCCGAACAAAAACTCCGTTAGCGCAGCGAAGAGGAGGACCAACATATGGCGTCTGAACTTTTCGCAAGCGAGAACACAGGTCGACACTAATAACAGAAAGCGATGCACCCGTGTCCACCAAGGCTTCAGTCCACACACCTTCAACACACACTGAAAGTACATTTGAGGGGCGTTCCGGAGGAGTTTGATGCAGTCCGTAAGATGCAGCTTTCCCTCCCGAAGCTGCACTGTTTAGTTTTCCGGGTGAAGATCAGCTGCCGTGGTAGCTGGACGAAGGGGAGCAGAGGAACGCCGCATAGGCGATAGAGAGCGACGACGCGAGGACCGAAACGTACCCGCTGCATCGAAGGTCTGCGGAGATGGGGAGCGACGGGGATAAAGTTGGTATGAGCGGCGACGTTGCGGACCAGGGGAAAACTCATCCCTTTCAAAATCGTCATAGCCGCGCCTCTCGTCTTGTTGACGCCGTCGGCAGAACCTTGAGATGTGGCCACGGATTCCGCAATAATAACAAACCGGTCGAGGCGGACGCCAGGTGTTGAAAGACTCAGTCGTTGCCCTTGGTGAGAGAGCATTGAGCGAAGCGGGCATTGTTGCCGTAGGCTGCGTTGACTGCTGGGAAGGTGAAGCGAGAGCAGCAACCTGAGCGTAGGTGGGCGTTGGTGCGGTATGCGGGCTCGCGACTTGCGGGCACGTCATGGATGCCAGCTCTTCCCTGACAATGTTGCGGAGACTACCGCCAGGAGGTGTCGTACGGAGCTCAAGCGAGCATGACGCAGCTTGCAGCTGTAGCTCCTCGCGGATAATAGAACGTATTAACGTTCGTAGCTCGCTGTCGTTGGTTGCCCGGAGGACAGGTACGTCAGGTTGCAAGCGGATGAGATGGAGATCATCGAGGCGCTGACACGTACTGATGATATCCGCGACTGTGGTCGGGTTCTTTGCTGCCAGAGCGTTGAATGCGACGGCGTCGATGCCTTTGAGCAGATGTCGAACGCGGTCATTCTCCGCCATCGAGGAGTCGACGCGGCGGCAAAGGGCGAGGACGTCTTCTATATACGAAGTATATGACTCGCCGGAGTGCTGGACCCGCTCAGCAAGCTTCCGTTTGGCGATGTCTGAGCGCACAGAAGGGTTTGCGAAGATCTGACGGAGGAGCTGCTTAAAGGTGGTCCAGTCGGCGAAATCCAGCTCATGGTTGAAAAACCAAGTCTTGGCAACCCCTGTTAGATAGAATGGTACGCGGGACAGTTTCGCAGATTCATCCCAGTGGTTGAGCAAACTCACGCGTTCGTACTGCTCCAACCATTCCTCAACATCTTCACCGCGAAGTCCAGCAAACACCGGAGGATCCTTTTGAGGGGTGGTGACAGTCCAAGAAGATACCCCCCACGGGCGCAGGCGGGGCGGATGTAGCCGCGCTGCTCTGCTCGTCGCGTGACATGTCCGAGGGCAGGTTGCAAAGACGGCGACCCGAACGTAGCTCCAGGGATGCTTTGTAGCTGTAGCTGATGAGGAACCGCTGCACGGAGAGGACTAGGGGTTCGGACAGCACTCTCCACCACTTGTAAGACAACGTTCAGGGCGACGCAAGACTCTTCTTTTATTCCCCGAGCCTGATCCCCACAACCAGGCCAGAGGGGTGATGATGAGTATGTACAGATGAGTAAATGAAGCGCATGAATTATTGCTCACAATATATATATATATATATATATATATATATATATATATATATATATATATATATGTGTGTGTGTGTGTGTGTGTGTGTGTGTGTGACGGTTCACGGGTGAATGGGGGGAAAGGAAGATGAGGAAGACGAGGAGTTAGATTAAACTGGTGTTCTGACTGACACCATGTCTCGTCCGTTACAGCAAGTCGACATGATCTACCTCAACAGCATCATGAGCCCACCAAAGAAGATGATCAGCCTGCCGAAATACACCGGAGCTGAAGACGACGTCCCTGTGGACAAGTGGTTGCGTCTCTTGGAAACAAAAGCGAGCAATGCTACCTGGTCCGAACGAGATCGCATCGACTGCATCAGCGAGTACCTGGAAGGTGAGGCATTCCGCTGGTACCACACCGAGATTTTCGACTCCGAAGATTCGTGGGAAGTCATCAAAACAAGCATGATAGCGCGATTTGCTGCCCCCGTCAGCGACCCCTTCCGCCAATTCATACACTGCAGACTCAAAAGAGAGCAGCGCATCAGGCACTATTACGAAGAGAAGACACGCCTTGGTCGCCTTGCAGAGTTGAAGGACGCTCACATAGTATCAGGCTTGACCGACGGTGTACCTGAGGAGATCGAAAGGCGCCTCGCTGGAATGACGCTCGCCACCCCGGCCAAGTGGCTTGCTGCTGCGCTCCAAGCGGAAGACTCTGTCCAGAGAGATGCTTCCCAACGCTCGTCGAAGCGGCAGCTCGTGCAACGGGAGCCTCATCCTACGCGACGATGGACTGCAGGATCGATGCGCACGCCTCGCAGTGAGTGCCGACAGTGTGCATCTGCTGGTTTGCCAAATCAGTTTCACTGGCACAATGAGTGCCCTCGTCGTGAAATGGTGTCTGCTCTAGCTGACGACCAGGGAAACGAAGAGGGCGGCCCAAAGCTGCACTAATACATTTTGGTGCACTTGTGAACGGACACTTGGTGAACGCAACACTGGATACAGGAGCCACTATTACCTGTATCAGTGACGTTGTGTTCAGATAAAAGCCGAACTATATGCAGCGTTTTCCCGGCGTTTCGTACGCCGGCGTCACTCGGCGTCGACGCTACCGGTGACGGTGGCCGAAACGTCCACTTCAAGACGGTCCAGACATCACCGGCGTCAGCGTCGCCGCCGGAAGCCGTTCGATGGACGGAGAACCAATCAGCGCGCGGCTGGCAGCAACTTCCGCTACGTAACGGCGTCGTCGCTGCTGCCAAAATGGCTGCCACCCGCCTCAGATCTATTAAGTCGTCGCCGTGCTCTGTGTGACCCGCAAGTTCTCAACCGATGCTTGTATTTGACTTAGCTTGTTCCTCAGAAGCTTTGACGGCAAGCGCTCGGGATTTCTTCGAACAGTTTCCGAGCGCCATCCTCAAGTTCATCGGTAGGCTTAGCAGGCCTGAGTGTATTGGCCGAATACGTGGCCTCAAAAACGTGCGACAACTCCAAGCTCAGAGGCCATATATTAGGAGTTTGTGGTTCTTCTTATGCTCAATAGGTGGCGTTACAAGTAAAGTAAACAAAAAGAGCCTTTCGGCGGCACTGTGGTTTGTTTCCCTCACTACAGAACTGCAAGTTAGACATAAAACCTGTAATCAGGAATATTTTTGTTGGTGAAGTGACGGATACTCCACATTGGTTTGCGAGGTATCGAGTTCATTCCCTTTGGTCGCATGTGTGACGCTGGGCTGGCGCTGGCCTCAGCGCTTTCCATGTGGTTGGCCGCCCTCTCTGGCGGCGTTGATGTCATGACGCCGAGAGACGCAACGTCAGAAAACGCCGGAAAAAACGCTGCATGTGGTTCAGCCTTAACTCAAGCTGCAATTGCTCAAGGATCCATGCATCAGTGTCGTCCAACAAGTCACCTTAACGACAAAAACTTTGGGCCGCGTACACATACAATTGGAAATAGGGAAGATAAAACGGGCAGTCCAAGCACACGTTCTCCAAGGCATGAAGACTGAATTCTTGCTAGGCCTGGGCAACGCCTCCTTTTTCAACCTTTCGCTCAACTTGAATACCATGACTTTGCTTCAAGACGACGAAGCTCTACACAACCCCTTTGAAAATCAAAAGTGTGTCTTCAGTGCTGGTACAACCCCGCTCCAGTCCGTTGACGTCACGCACCTTGCACCGTCGCAACAAGCTGCTTTGAGAGATGTGCTTCACAGTTACGAGGACATTTTCTCAAAGTCTCAGATGGACTTCGGATGTATTGCGGATGAACGACATCGCATTGTCCTCAGCAACAACGTCCCTATTCACAGACCACCGTATCGATGCTCCCCAGCAGACAAACAGAAAATTGTCAGGCAAGTGGACTTACTTCTGAAGCAAGGTGTAGTGCGTCCCTCTTTTTCACCATACGCAGCTCCTGTCATTCTTGCGGAGAAAAAAGGTGAAGGGCGTGCGCGTTTATGCATTGATTATCGAAAGCTTAATGCTGTCACTGTGCCCGACTACCAACCTATTCCGCGCATAGATGATGTGCTGGACTACCTGGGAAAATCGAAATATTTTTCTACATTGGATATTACCTCAGGCTATTGGCACGTCAAAATGAACCCAGAGGACATCCCAAAAACAGCTTTCGTCACGCCAAACGGCCATTATGAATGGCTTGTTATGC
Organism: Rhipicephalus appendiculatus; assembly: GCA_030522465.1. Taxonomy (NCBI): domain Eukaryota; kingdom Metazoa; phylum Arthropoda; class Arachnida; order Ixodida; family Ixodidae; genus Rhipicephalus; species Rhipicephalus appendiculatus. Next base: position 79,297 of record JALIZH010015523.1, read on the forward strand.
CGTTCGCTTTGAGAAATGCTCCCGCTACATTCGAAAGAGCTGTAAAATCAGTGATCAGAAAACATAACTTGAAAAATGTCGTTAATTACTTTGATGATATTGTAGTCTTCTCCGACACATTTTCTGAGCACCAACTGCACCTACAAGCTCTACTGCAAGCTCTAAAAATGGAGAACATAAAACTGAAACTGAAAAAGTGCCACTTTGCCCAAGATTCTATTGAATATCTGGGTCACAGAGTGTCGAACGGTACAGTATCGCCAAAACGAAGCAATATAGAAGCAGTATTGCAATTCCCAAGACCAAAATCTCCGAAAGAGCTGCAGCGTTTTCTTGGCACTACCAACGTTTACCGCCAGTTTATACCGCATTTCAGTGACATAGTTCACCCACTTACAAAACTGTTGAAGAAGGACACACCATGGGAATGGGATTCCTCATGCGAACAAGCTCTTGAGGAAATGAAAAATCGTTTGACCGAAGAGCCAATATTACGAATATTTTCGTGCGAGAAACCATGCATTCTTTATTGCGACGCATCTAACGTAGGCATCGGCGCAGTTCTGAAGCAACGAGATTGTGATGGTAAAGAACACCCTGTCGCTTATCACTCGCGCAAGCTACTGACGCACGAATTAAATGATGCCATCACAGAGCTTGAATGTCTCGCTATAGTTGACGCTGTTGAGAAGTGGCACTGCTATCTCCATGGAAGACCATTCACTGTTGTCACCGATCACGCTGCCTTACAATGGCTCAAAAACATCAAAAATCCCCAGGGCCGTCTGTTTCGATAGTCTCTGAAGCTGTCTATGTATGACGTCAACATTCGACATCAAAAAGGCAGCGAAAACATCGAAGCGGATGCATTTTCTCGGAGTCCTGTGGTTCAACTCCTTTCATTGCCAGAACTTCAAGGTTACCAGGATGACCGCCCTTGCTGCAAGTACACCACTGAAAACGGGGTCATTATCGTGACACGTAAAGGAATTCGCAAAGTGTACGTGCCTCACAAGCTCCGACTGGGCCTCCTGCAGAAAGCACACTGCCATTCGGACATATCGGACTAAAGAAAACTCTGGGGTTGTTGTCACCGTACTACTATTGGCCGGAAATCATCACAGACGTTTCGTCCTACGTCCGCCACTGTGACATATGTCAGCGCTGCAAGAAGCCTAAAACCAAGAGATTCGGATCACTCGAGTCGCTACCACCTGCAAAACAGCCCTTCGATCTTTTAGCTATGGACACTATAGGTGGCTTTTCTGGATACCGCTCCACGAAGAAGTCTATTCACTTGGCAATCGACCACGCTACCCGGTATGTCTGGGCGTTTCCCCACAAAAATGAAACTTGTGACGCATACATTTCGTGCCTCGCCACCATCTTCGCTGCAGGGAAGCCAAAGAAGTTCCTCTCTGATCGTGGGCCAGCTTTCACTGTTGGCAAGCTCAAGCAGTTCCTAAAACGCAACAATGTCCACCAATTGTTCACGTCCTCCCAACACCCTCAATGTAATGGCATGAACGAACGCACGAATCAGACTATTGTAACCCGGTTAAAGTGCAAAATGAATGAGCACCTGCAGAAGTCTTGGGTCAAACATCTTTCGGACGTTGTCCAAGAATACAATAGAACTCCACATGAAGTAACCCGATATCCACCATCATACCTGATGTATGGAATACCTTCATACGATACCATTTTAGACACGCCAATGGAAAGTGTGCAAGAAGCAAGGAAAAGTGCAGTCAAAAACACGCTAGCCTACCATGAGAAGAACAAGATCATCTACGACAAAAAATTCCTACCACAAGATCTTCAACCTGGTGAACTGGTGCTCTACGAAACACCTTGGCACCCAAGCAAAGGAAAGCTCAACTCACTCATGGAAGGGCCTTACACGATCCTTCAGTGTCTCGTGTGAACTATGAGATCGACCGATGCGTGGCACCGTTAAGCAGAACTACTGACATCGTGCACGTCAGCAAACTGCGCCGCTACAATTGTCCCAATAAGTTGACGCTCTCTCGGAGGGGGGGGGGGGGGGACGTGTGACGGTTCACGGGTGAATGGGAAAGGATGATGAGGAAGACGAGGAGTTAAAGTAAACTGGTGTTCTGACTGACGCCATGTCTCGTCCGTTACATATACGTATATATATTCATTCATGCGCTCATAAAAGCTGCTTCAATTCCCATTATCTCAATAAATAGTTAAATAGTTTAAAAGTTCCGACTGCCCATTTCCCTGTTCATACATATGCAAATTACACATACAAACCGCATTCTTAACATACAAGATTACAGACAGCCATAAACCCATAAAAAACAAGGAAAACCACAGGACCACCCATCAATATGCGCAAGAGTTAAAGCTCGTACGAATGTTAAATAAATCAGCACTACGCGTGAAACACACGAATACCATCTCCAACTGGTCTTTTCATCGGACACACAATACTCGCAGTCATAGCACGTGCTCATCAAATAGGATCGCGGTACTGACGCACGCAGCACCGAATTCTTGAATTACAAATGCCTTGGCTATTCCAAGCACAGTGGTATCGGGCGGAATTTTCAATATCTCTACTTTTTTTCATTTGAAGACAGGCGTGCGCACGAGTATTGCTTGTGCGCAAGTAGAATCGAGTTCCACTTGAAAGAGGCCGATCACGGTCTCCTGTGTGTTCGCTGACGCGCCTGCACTCTGCTTACTTATATATATTCCTCTACATGGCAAGGAAATCAAACACACTACGCCAACGGCACACTGAACGAACGAATCGAGATGCTTCTTCTTTTCTAAAAGCCAGAAGGGTGTCGACATTTTTTTTTTTTTGGGGGGGGGGGGGGCGGGGGGGGAGGGTGTTGAGGGTTGAGGAGGAGTAGATATCTCTAGCTTGGCCCAAGCCTCCCAGTGACAACTGCGGATGACCTCTTTTTTCCCGGATGGTCGAAGATACCAGCTATAGTGAGCCTTCCTCGACTTTTTGGCTCCTGCATGCTCCGCCGCCCTGTAGACCCGCGCATTGGCTTCGTGTTCTCGCCTGTACTGACAAGATACTCTCTTGCCATACTACTCTCTTCTTCATAATATCATCTTTAATCTCCACATCCCAATCCCTGCAGGCGCTGAGCCGTGCACTCATGACGGGAGACTGCAAACAGTGACATTTGCACTGTTTTTTAACATCTCTGAACCACAGCGTAATTCTGTATGTGTGGTAGTGTGACATCTAGATACTGAATTTTGGATTTAGTTGTCCTCTTATGCTGCTGAAAGTACCGCAGGCGCAGCCGGTAAAACAGTCATGACTGACGGCCCCCGCCTGCGGCGACATGGTAGTTCATTAAAATCGTTGTCAATATTGCCACGCGCGCTTCTTTTGCTATTCTTACGTAACCGGTCCGTTACACGTACAACCACTGCCTTGCGCAAAGCACGCCCGAATGTCTGGGAACCTTTCAGATTACTTTAGAATCTTATCAACTTGAACGCGCAATCGCGAACAGTTGAGTTTATTCTGGAACTAACGCGAACAGCAGCGATAAGGCTCGAATGTTCTATACCGCATGCATAAATGCCGACGCGCCTTACCGCAGATCAGATTACTCCACGGCTGACGACTGTTCTCGCCGCTGTCAGTGTACAGCGTGCATCGCTTTTGTTTTGAGCTTTCATTTTCCGTGCACAAGTTCACCCAAATAAAGAGTTCCGTATTTCCCAGTCTTGCTGCAGCCATCTTCACCATCCCACCCGCGTGATGATGTGAACGGCGCCTGATGTCAAGTAAACCACTTCCATACCGTTCAGTATGCGCCGCAATTCACATCCTGTATGAACGGCTGACATCATGGCTTTCGGCTGACTTTCAAGGTAACTGAAGGTAGCTTATAAATAAATGTTCAGAGTCTCAGGACGTTCAAACACACTATCGAGATTCTTTCACGCTGTGAATCATTCACCCAAGTTTCGCATGCACCACGCTATTAATAAAACGGAATAAACCATTGTATCCTTATGCAGATGGTTCTCTTGCCTCCATTTTTCGTAGGCTTTTTGAGGGTGAAAACGTCCGGATGGCCGCTTGTTAGCGTGGTGCGGCGCTTTTGTACTACCCCATTATATCAACGCCAAACGAATGAAAGCGGCCGTGGTGGCCAGGAAATTTTCAGAGGGCTTGCCATGTATTCGGCAACATATCACAGAAGTAGAATTCATGGCGCTCAAAGAGCCCTGCAGCACTTTTTCAAGTAACCATCGAATGGCTTCACTAAAGAAGTTTATTGCCTCACGAATCGACTGTCCTACAAGTTTTTTTAGAATCCGACATGTAACAGCGTAGTTACACATATTTGTCGCACGCTTTAGGCACTTTCTTTGTCCTTTCGTACCAGCGAGCGAGCTGAGGGGTGGTGGGGAGGGGGGGAGGGGGTGACAGGGGCAAGATAAGGGCAAGACGATGCGCCCTTTCGGTAGCGCGCGTCATCACCTTGAGCACTTTTTTCCGTTCTCCTTCGAACGCGCGGCTTACTTTCGGTATGGTCCCTAGAACATACTCGCGGCTTAGTACGGTGTGGTCCCTAGAGTATATTCTAGGGGCCATACTTTGGGTGTGATCGAGAGCGCGCCGGGGCACGTGGCGGCATCCCGCGGCCGCCGCAGTAACTACGTAGCCGTCGATGTTCAAATCAGCCAATGGCCGTGGACTTTGGGTTTATGACGCGGTCATTTGGGTTTATGGCATCATTTGTAGAGAGGAAAGAAAACAATATCTAAATGGATTTCAGAATTAATTGTAAATTCCAGGCCGCCTGCTGCGTTATAATATTTCGTTCCCATGTTCTCAGGAGCCTCTACTACCGATCGGCAGTGTTTTGGGACCATGCTGAAAAAGTGTTGCAGGGTCCCTTTAAGACGCCAATTTCGCTTGAAAATAGCAGTTCCGCGAAAACAAAAACTTCAGTGCGGGAAATACAGACAGTGCCTTACACATCAGCTTATGAATTCATTAAATAAATATTGAACGAAAAGGGAGGTCATACTCGTACACCTGCAACGCAAAGGGGCCTTTAATACGTATGAAGGTGGCTTATGTATGTTTAACTGCAAGGCACAGAGCCTTATGTTAATTATTACGCAATGCATAAGGCGCACCGCCAATGCGGACACGGCACTGTGAATTCTCATAAGCGCATAATCTCTCAAATTCCTTCAAATCCACCCCAGGAATGTTGCTTATAGAAGCAAGTTCAGAAAGATGCTTATAATGCTGCAATGAACTGAGTATGTAGACACCTGCATAACAAACAAAAAAAAGACGTAATTTCGAAACTGCACGCTCGCCAAAACACACATCGACACAAAGTGGGCTGACAGCTATTAGTAAACGTTGTCTTCATGGACTGAATGTGTTGTCTTTTTTTCTGTTTTTTTTTTTTTTTAGAGGGGTGAAGGTGGAGGGGGGCTGCGGGGAAGGGCGCATAGCTAAGATAACCAAAATTATCGAAAATTGAAGTAAAACAGTTCAGCGTTAAATAGTTTTCTTGGGGCTCATTGCGTAATGCAAATCTTTATTAACGTTTTCTTACTAGCGGGAAAACCCAGCGGTCTCGTTAATGTGGTGGCTGTACAATTTGTAGAGCTTCTACGCACTCTGAGAAGGCAGTCTAAATTAGAGTCAAGTGCGGTTGCCTGAAGCTCGAACTGAGAAGCAAGATAGGCCAAACAAGGTCAGAGCTCAAGCCTAGTAATTCGTCTGATAAGTAGATTCCTACAGACTCCGTTTCTCAAAGCAATTAGCGGGTACGAGAAATATAAGCTGAAAGCTGGTAATTCAAAAGAAAGCGGCACGAGCGGAAACCCGTATGATTACAAGAGAACAACTACGTGGGCACCCAACAACAGCCTCGCAAAAGGAACATCAGGCCACTGCGTCAAGGTGTAATCGTACAGGAGCAGCAGAAGTCAGACCTGTTATTGTGTGCTAATGATGGTGGGCGTTAAGGCACCGCTGTATCTTTTTTTAAATGGATCGGTACACCTGCAGACCACCGTACCACAGTCGGTCGATTTATCGCTCGCGTTACTCATTGCAAATGGACTTCTCTGAGCGTCAATAAGTTCAGGTGTAGAAGCAGCTTCATTTGTTTTATATCGCTTACGTAACAGTGACCATGCGCATTCTGCGCTGCTAACTTCCTTTCAGATACCTGTCTTGGCCTCATCTTTGCAGAGCATTGCTTTTCGTGAATTTTAACAGCGAAGCTGTTTAAGCCGCCCGCAAAAAAAAACATTGGTGTGTACAATGTGTACAAAAAACTATCATCATCATGAACCAGCACACGCACTCTTCATTCTCTTTACAGCAAAGCTGTTTAAGCCATTGGCAAGTTGTGCTCCGTTGCGCAAAACTCCTCAGTTTGGTGGTATGCGCCACAAGAATTGGGCCAACGCCTCCTCTATTTTATTCAATGCCAGTGCAAACGCTCGCCCCTCAATGGGAGCCGCCGGTCCGCCTTAGTTCAGGGAGGGGTCGTGATGCGACGCCACATGTTGGGTAGGGCTGCTTGCGTCACACGTGCGTCTGAGCGCTTTCGCACGGAGATGCGATAGATGCGTTTTCCCTCTCCAATATCATGCGTCTGTCCGATTTGTTCCTTCGTGCTCCTTCTTTGTAGCTCGAAGCAATGCCGCCGCCGCCTCACAGCGCTCGTGAGGCACCTCTTAAAGGCAGCGCATGCACTGCAGTGTCGCAGTGACGCGTCCCTATTGGTTGCCCGCATAGCGCCACGAACGGAGGCGCGCTATCTCAAAACACCGTGTCTCTTACAGAGCCAGCGTGACAGCCAACATAGTGAACACGAGGGATGCAACACGCCGCCCCACGGATCTGCACACAACTGAACAAAAAATTACTTCATATGATTTCCGTCGTGAGGCACTGCATCACGGGTGCTCTCCCCCATGAACGCAAAGCACACGCGAAGGCTAGGCGATGGGTGAGAATAGGAAAGGGCTAGAGGAGAGGGTGGTGAACGGCTGTAACGGGCGCATTTGGCTGGGATTGATAAAATAGAGGAGGCGTTGATTGGGCAAACCCCACTAGCGAGTACAGCAGATGCTAGCGTTAAACGAAAACTCTACTCGGTGAACTGAAGCACGTGAAACGCGTGAAAGAGAGAGAAAGAAAAGATTGGGAGCAGCTGGTCGTCATGGCCTGCAAACACTGCTGAGAGGGACTGCATCTGGGAGCTGCAGTGGGGACAATGACAGGAGATGTGTTCAATGGTTTCTTCACTGCCGCAGTGGTCAAAATCAGCACTGCCTGCCATTCCGATGCGGTAAGCAAGCCCGTTTGTAAGGACACCCAATACACAGGCGGAAGAGAGCGGTTGTCACGGGCCGAGGTAGTCCAGGTGGAATTCGGAGACGGAGGAAGGGGTCCCGGCGGTGAAGGCGGTTATGTAGTAAACCGGGCGTATTCCACATAGATTGTGCGACATCAGACGGGAGCGCGCGAATCGTTGCTGCTGCGTCACATTTTGACAGTGATGTGGCTTCCTGCTCGCCATTTTCGTGAGCATCCTTACCTGCACCATCAGCTGATGCTGAAAAGGGGTGGGTAGGCAGTGTACACCGCATGCTAGTTTTCAACCTAATCCTTGCTAATTTATGACCTCTGTGTGCTTGTTTTTTAGTGTATGTGAAATACTGCTACTACTATTACTGCTGCTGCTGGTGGCGCTACCACTACTACTGCCACCACCACAACCACCATTAATAATGATAATAATAATAATAATAATAATGATAATAATAATAATAATAAAAATAATAATAATAATAATAAAAGAACAACAGTAAAAAAAAAGGGGGAATAAAACGAGAAATTAACGCCGTCGGCGGCCCAGTTCATTTTTCTTCACCAAGGTCTGCTGCGCTCCATCACACTGTCAGCTGGTTGAGCGAATAACGTATGGCAGTGCACTCCTGAAGTACCAGCGAACATTCAGAATGGCGTCGTCACCAAGCTTTATCTCTCGCCGCAATACCGCAGTGCTCGTACTTGCTGAGCTCCAATACATGCCCTCTGAATGCTTCCTAAAGTATATAGCTCGGCTGAATAGACGCGCGTGAACTGGCTGGAAATGGCTCGTCCTTTCACGTATATATACGGATGCACACATGGGAGATGGCACCTAGAAACGTTTGTGTGGGCAGCGGGGGGTTGCTTATCTTCTTTGTACGACTTCCCATGTGTACACGGGAGGGAAAAAACAATATATGGCTTTCTATAGGTTTCTTGCTTAACTGACATCGGTGCTGCCACTTATATCTATCAGTGCCGCAGTGTCGCAATCACGGGGTCTGCAAACTAGCACTCTGCCAGCGTAGAAAGAGTGCCTGCCAGCCTCTTTTTCCCAGTCAAAGCATGAAATATTCACCACACGTGAGTCCCGCATACTTATGGGGCTATATTTTACGTATGTATGTATGTATGTATGTATGTATGTATGTATGTATGTATGTATGTATGTATGTATGTATGTATGTATGTATGTATGTATGTATGTATGTATGTATGTATGTGTATGTATGTATGTGTATGTATGTATGTATGTATGTATGTATGTATGTATGTATGTATGTGAGCGGATACGTGGGTGTGTTATATGTGTGTTTGTCAAACTGGCGCATTAATTTCAACGCATACTTCGCCGTTGCGGGGCTAGAGAGAGATAAAGAGAGGAGGAAGGCAGGGAGGTTAACCAGAAGGTAGTATCTGGTATGCTACCCTGCACTGGGGTTGGGGAATAGGGGGTTGAAAGAGAGAGAGAGAGAGAAAAAAAAAGAAAAAAAAAACGAAGCCGCACACACAAACACGAGAACGTTCCGCTTAGAGTCGTTCTGATAGGCCAGTAGATCGCAGGAAGCCTATTAGTGCTTGTAAGGCCTTCGTCTGCGATGTTAGGTCTGAACGATGACGTAATAGTCTTTCTTCAGATAGGGGCTGGTCGTCGATCTTGTTGAAGGCCTGACAAAGAGCTTGTCTCTGTGTGGCATATTCCGGACAGTCACACAGAACATGTCGAATTGTTTCTTCGTCGCCGCAATGTTCACAGGCGGCGGTGTCGGCCATGCCTATACGGAACGCATACGCCTGGGTAAACGCAACGCCGAGCCATAATCTACACAGGACGGTAGCGTCACCTCGACGAAGCTTTGGTGGAATTCTAAGGCTTAACGTGGGATCGAGGGAGTACAATCGTGCATGCATGAAATGTGGCTCATTCCAATTTGATGTGGTGCAATGGCGAGCGAGCATGCGGAGCTTCCGAGCAGCGTCTGTCCTCGAAAGAGGTATCGACAGGTCGCGGTCCTCTGTATGGGCTGAACGGGCAGCTTGATCGGCCCGTTCATTACCGATGATGCCACAGTGACTAGGTAGCCACTGAAATGCAATGTGGTGTCCCTTCTCGGTTAGATGGTGTAACATCTCTGCAGTCTCAAATGTCAACTGCTCGTGTGGACCGCGGCGTAAAGGCGACAGTAGAGATTGCAGTGCCGCCTTGGAGTCGCAGAAAATCGTCCACCTTTTTCTCATATGGTCATTAATGAAAAGCAGCGCGGCGCGAAGCGCTGTGAGCTCTGCTGCCATCGAAGTTGTCGGGTGAGCCGTCCTGAACTTGATAGTTGTGGCGATCGTTGGAACCACGACCGCCGCTGTTGAGCTGCTCGGTAGAACGGAGCCGTCGGTGTAGATGTGAGTGGAGTCTTGATATTTCTCGTACAACAGAAATAACGCGAGCTGTTTAAGAGCTGGTGCTGACAGATCTTGTTTCTTCCGGACGCCTGGTATTGTCAGGTTGACGATTGGCTGTTTGAGGCACCATGGAGGAACCGAGGGTCTCGCTGCAGGCGTGAAGCCAGTTGGTAGAGCCTCGCCATGTGCGATCACTGTTCGGCAAAAGGAGGCGCGTGGTCGCTCCGCTGGTAGAGAGGCTAGGTGGTGGTGCGGAGTCCGGGCAAGATGCCTTATGTGCGTCCTCAGCGCTTCAACCTCAATATGAGTCCTTACGAGGTGGTCCTTGGCGATGGCTATTGTCGCCACTGTTGAGGCACTCTTAGGCAGGCCTAAACAAATTCGGAGGGTCTGGGCTTGAACACTTTGTAGCATTCGTCGACTTGTCTTGTTTACGTTAGTTAACGCAGGCAAACTGTAGCGCAGGAAACCAAGAAAAAGCACCCTGTATAGTTGTAACATGGCACTGGGCGACATTCCCCAATTCTTTCCAGCTAAAAACTTGAAGAGATGACAAATGCCCGTCAACCGCTTTTGGAGGTACGAGACGTGAGGACTCCATGATATGTCTCTGTCTATTATGACGCCCAGAAACCTGTGTGATCGACAATACGGTATACTTTGACCATTGATTGATACACTGTAGTTTGTCATGGGCTTGCGCGTAAATGCCAGAAGAGCGCACTTTCCGGTAGAAATTTCCAGCCCTCGATCACGGAGGTACAGAGCAGTTTGAGTGGCAGCTCTCTGGATTCTCGCTCGTAACTGCAGGCGAGTTACTGCAGATGCCCAGACGCAGATATCGTCTGCGTATGTTGACAGGCAAACAGTGCTTGGCAGGTGTGCATGGAGAGCAATCAGCGTAAGATTGAATAGCACAGGGCTCAGTACACCACCCTGGGGAACGCCACGATAACTGTAATGTAGGGAGGTGTGCCCATCCTCCGTGGTCACAAAAAAGGATCGCATGCAGAGATAGCTGCGTATCCATTTAAACATTCGACCACCCACCCCGACGTCTTCCAGAGCGGAAAGGACGGCTTCATGAGTAACGTTGTCATAGGCCCCTTTGACGTCGAGGAACAAAGAGGCACATAGACGCTTACGGCCTTTTTCGTGCTCCACGTAGGTGATTAGGTCGATGACGCTATCAACTGATGATCGACCACGTCGAAAACCGGCCATTGCCTCCGGGTAAATGTCGTTGTACTCCATGTACCACTCCAGGCGTCCGAGGATCATCCTCTCCATCACTTTGCCCACGCAACTAGCCAATGCGATCGGACGGTATGATGGGAGCTCCAGCGGTGACTTGCCAGGCTTCAACAGAGGTACCAAACGACTGGTTTTCCAACTTGAGGGGACTGTGCCTTCCTGCCAAGATTCGTTGTATAGCGCAAGCAGAGCGATTCTCGCGCGATCACCCAGGTGACACAGGGCTCTGTAGGAGATTCCGTCAGGTCCCGGTGCTGACGAACGTTTGCACGAAGCGAGTGCTGCCTTGAGTTCTTGGATGGAGAAGGGGAGGTCCATGCGGGGATCGCGTGTTGGTGGGCAGCTGTTCGAAAATGGTAACCTGTTGGGTGCTGCAAGTTGTCCAGATAATCTGGCGCAGAATTCCTCTGCAACATCAATCTCTGGTCGCTTTTGGTGAAGGGCTAAAGCCTTGAATGGCGACCTCTGAACGGGAGATGACCGCAAACCACGTACCGTCCTCCATAGCTGCGATAAAGGCTTACGAGGGTCGAGCGACTCGCAGAAGGCAGTCCAGCGTTGGAATTCGAGCTTATCCAGCCGGCGCTGGATCTTCTTCTGCATACGTCTAGCCGTCCGTAAATCGTCAATGGCCTTCGTGCGTCGATATCTCCTTTCAGCACGTCGCCGGATTGCGCGGGGCAATGCAGTTGAAGCTGCATAGGGCGCGACTACATTTGGGCCCGTACACACAAAAAACTGTTATGGTGAGAATTTTCACAAGGAAATCATTCAGCCAATCACAATCCTTAATACATCATTAGCGAAGCCGACTTCCCCACCACAAAAAATCACTTATGACCGAAAAAAATTGTGAATACGGCCCCAGTTCTCGCACGTACAGCTTTCCCAATATAATTTTAGTCTGTACGCACGCAGGAGCAGACAACGCATATTCATATTCCGGTTAGGCTTTCTGCGTAACTGCTTTTTTTTTTTTTTGCCGGCTAACACTGCGTTAATGGAGACACTTTAGGCAAAACTCAGCTGCATAAGTTCGCCACATGGTTAGACTGCAATGCATTATTATTCTGTTACAAAGTCATGTCTTAGTGGGCATTATTTGACAGGCTTTTACGGCAATACCGTGTATTCATCTCGTCCAAATAGGAGCACGTAACATCCTGAACTACTGCCGCGGATGTTTACGCATGAGAGTCATCTTTTAAATCCTGAATTTATTCGCTTCTGTACGTGAGCAGTAGTAAGAGCACACGAACACGTACTGAGAAAAACAAAGGCAAACTAGTGACCGTCATCGAACGAATTCACGTGGTCAAACGTATCCGCGATCACTGGCTCTAAAAAAACACTTTATTGGAACTTTCTTTTACTCAAGTGAAAATGACATACAACTTAGCGCTGCACGGAAGTGACGCAGCTGATCCACCTCCACTATAGTGCTCGTTAATGGCTAGGCGGGTGAATGAACAGCGGCGAAGACACATCAAGCTGCCGGAGCCCTACAGTGGCGGAGATTAGAGCCAATCGTACTTTGGTGACGTAAATAAGGATCCTCTTCACTGACGCGCATGTGTTAGCTTAATGATGTTTTGAAAAGAAGGGAAACCACATGGAAGATGGGAGAATGGAAAAAAGAAAGAAGCGGCCGAAAATGGTGGAAGGAAGGGAGGGAAAAAGGAGAAAATATAAGCGACAAAATTGAACGAGAATTAGGGCAGTTGGTTTTCACAGATACATTTACTGAGTAGCAGTATCTACACGCAGGCGGCGCATGTTTATATCCCAATGCGGTATCTCCACTTTTGTCTTCTAAAAATCTATAATTCTTCTCTTAGGATGATTCACGTAATCCAAAATCACCCAGACCTTCAGGATTATGTGAAGAATAATCACGGAAGCTTTGGCGATGCACGTACAGCCTTTCCAAAATATGTCCCCCCCCCCCCCCCCCCAAAAAAAAAAAGCTTAACTGTACTGTCATCATTCCAAATGAGGCGCGCTGCACAAGAAAAAGAAAATATACAAGAACTCAGTGGCCTTGCGTTCCTGTCCCTTGAATGGTGTGGCGGTCGTTAGCCCCAGAATTAGTTTTAGTTTCAAGCAGGTTAACTCTGGAACATGCTAAAACGGGATTGCTTTTTGGCAATTTTTTCCAAAAACATTCAGCTGCTTTGATAACATGAGCTGATTTGGTAAGGGGTATTATAAACCTTCCTTCTAGTTCATTCTTTTTCAGTGTAATTTGGGCAGTTAAGTTGTTCTGTCTCTGGAAATTGACGTTGGTGACAACCATCTGAAGAGAAAACACCTAGGCCTACATGCACAAAAGCGTCTTACTCTGGAAATCTTCGGCAGGAAAAACAAATGTCAGCCAATTTCGATGCTTGTCGTATCTTTATCGAAACCGGCTGACCAACAGAAGAGACGACTTATGAACGAAAAACTATGCGTGTTCGGACTCTGGCCATTAAGACCCCTTTGTCAAAAGCTTACATCAAATAGACTTCATCTAGAGGCACTACCACATTACTGTCACGTGAACAAAAGCCTAGAAAGTTACTTTTAAATTTCTTGCTGCAATGCCCCTGGACCCAAATATTTTAGGTGTAAAGAAGAACCACGCGTGTTTGCAGAGATAGAATTACCAACAATTCTAGGGCCTTGTTTTTTGTCTGCGTTTTTTTTTTGCACCAATATATTTTATGCCTGGCTCTAACAAGAGTTTGCTGCAGTGAAGTCAGTGAACTAGCCTTTTTTTTACTGACGCCATTTCAGTCACGGAAATGACGTCGACATCGCAGACATTATGCCCGTTATAAAAAGATTGTGGAATGAATACCGGTCGCCTTGTGCGCTTTGGAGCATCGGATTGAAGTTGAAGATGGGAATAAACTGCGGTGCACATATGTTCTAACGTGGCCACTGTTTCTGACCAGTTATCTGTAACGGACGCTGTACAAACTTATGCATTTGTATCAACGTCAAAGCTGCAAATATTTTTGTGAAGACATGTTTTTCTCTAGTGTTACTATCCATTCATATGATTTAGAGATCAATGTTTTTTTTTTCTGATACCTTCATCAGTTTACCCGAACAAGTCGCAGACCGGACTCGCGTTTGGTTGTCTCCGTGTCTTTCGTCTTCCTCGTCGTCATCTACCCCTACCATTCCAGATAATATTTGTCTTAACAAGCGCGCCACTATCATCGCCTTATCTCCTCCTTTTCACTTCCCATATGTTCTGCCAACTCCCTAACAAACGCCAAACCATGCCCCCCAATCGTATAGCGCTGCTGAAATGGCGTTTTTTTTTCCTTTCTTCAACCTTTCACCAGCACGTGTCCATAATTCCTGTTTGAAAAGTTATCAACTTAGTTTACAACATATACAGCCGTAAACCGCTTAATAACTGAAAGATAATAAATTATTCAAAACTTGCCTTTGGTAAGCGCCATTTCCGAACTCTGCGTGAGGTACACCGTGCAGAAGGAAGCGTTCGTTGAGCGTGTGCGTGACAATCAAAGTATTGGACACGGCCTGCAGACAATAGTGGCTACGGCTGCAGTGGCGAATACTGGTGCTGAAATAAAGAACATCCCTAAATATAAGGTCTAATAGCATGTAAGCCCTCGGGCAGATTAAAGTCCGAACGATTCTGGTTGCAGATATTTATTGCCACCTTTACCTATATTTGCCCGTCTCACGTCAGTGCCAAGAGGGCGGAATAAGTGGCGAACTGTCCTAAGCTGGAGCCTCTCGTAATAACTCTGGTGGGCTTGCCAGGCTTTTGTAGATCTGCTTGCCGCGATACAGTCCCCGCAGCTGCGCTAATTGGGAGCGACACGGACTGGAGGAGAAGCCTGCTAAGCGGCTTTGCGATCGACGACAGGGCATATCTATCCAAGCTAAGCATTTGCAGCTGTAGCTGTTCGCATAAAAGTCCCTAACGCGCTATTTCTATGCCAACATGAACGCTGCCGAAGAAGTCTGCCCCAATGGCGTGTGCTTGAGTGGCTGGGCCTTCGGACTGGACCATCGGTGGCTGCCGCGCGAAGCTGCTATGCAAGTTACTAAGGTGAAAGCCTTAGTTGCCTCATCAAAAGCGAAAATTGACTGTCGTCGGCGGCGGCGGCGTGAACGCGAGAGATGCAAAAGAAATTAAGGCAGCTTCGCACTAGTGGTGCCAAGCCTGAAGGAAGTGCGGAGCTGGGCAGCCTTCTTTGCTTCTCTTCGGTTTTCTCTTTCTTTCCTCCTCTCTTTCTTTCTTCCTTTTTCTCTTTTCCTGTATTTTATGTGTTTTTTCACTGTATTTATATGTATTTATATTTTTCTCCCTATTTTGTTTACTTTCTCTCTTTTTGTCTATTTTTCACTTGCTTCTTTCAATTTTTATATGTGGCTTGCGTTGTCGTGTTTTCCTAGCCATAGTAGTAATGGCCGCACTTAATATCATCATCAAGGTGGTCGAAGAACGACAGGAAGAAGGCTTCTCTTTGGCGCGAGCGCGCGCTCAATATGCTGCAGTTGGCTATGCTATATGCGGTTTTGCCTGTGTTACGCCAAGCGACGACAGCATTCGATCACAGCATACGACAGCACACGACAGCCCGGCCCCCTAAACTGCTCCGCACTTAGAAAAATCATCACATGATGACGTCACCATGAGTCACACATTGCCAAAATTTTTGACATCACCATGACCAGATAACGGGACGTCACATGATGACGCTACCACATGACATTGTCGCTCGGTCAAAGAGAGCCGATAAAGGAGGCCGTGCGAAACTAGGTAAGGTGCAGATAGCTTTGGGAAGTGTAGGGGGGATCAGTACATCAACTGTGAAAAAAGGGAAGACGGCTTTCACTTTCGAATGGTTTTAGGCGAATGCATCGGGACCCTGCGAGTTTTTCTACGAAATGATAAGGTTTACCTTTCGACAGGTTATTTATTTATGACATGAGCCCTCATTGTCATTCTATATGCTTGTCCTCGAGATTTCTAACCTATCTTGAAGAAAAGTGTTTCATTTTTGAAGAACTGTTCTCGTACGTTTTGGATTGAATATTAGGGCAAATAAGCTAAGCAGGCGCGAGGGAGCATCGCGTTTGTTTTTTCTCGTTCTGTTTTTTTGACCAGATGTACCTACAAGATGGACTAAAAGTGCTGACATGCGTGTGGCGTTACAATTACAAAAAAAATCTCACTGTTGCCATAATAAGACCAGTTACATGCTAAGGACGTTGTTCCGTTCGTTGATCACCACATTCACGTTGTCTATGACGGGCCGCGTCTAGAAATATACGCAACTCGGTACCAGGGCTGCGAGGTTTGGCTACTTTGTGCCAATTTGGCAACTTTTTAGGTCGATGGCGGCAGAAAAAAACCTCTTGGCTATTTGGCTACTTTTTGGCTACTTTCTTGTTACTTTGATTTGTACCACATTGTCAATATCACGTGACGTCTCAGCCACTGCTGTTCATGTATGTGTTGGCAAAACATGGCGGCCAAGGCGTGTTTCAAGCTCCCAAAATTGAATTTGGCGTTTGCGTTACGGAAAATAAAAGACTTGGACACGTGGCTGGGACTTGCAGGGAAAACTGTTGCATAGGGCAACATTTCGCAGAGCGGGCTATTGCTGAGCATGAATATATACTGTAATTGGCAGTGAACCGGATAATCGAAAGCGCTCCGTGTCCAGAATGGTGTGCACTCATCGACATTTATTTTTTTTTATTTAGGCACAGACTGCGACTCGGAAATATGTTCGTTTCTTTGTTTCCTCATCAAAATGGCACATACCCACTCTGGTGGAGGCACCAAGACCTCCTCATCTGAAGAGCTGTAATAATAATTTGAATGACGCATAATGATTTTAAAGAACAAATGAAAATAAAAGAGCATATACCAAACAAGTACAGCAGTTATTGTGTGATTGCGCAAGGAAACCAGACAGCTGCATTAACTTGACCAGACAATTTTAGCACAGATATTATAGACTCTAATACATTTTATCAATTACTTTACGAATCTATTTGTGAAACGTAGAGATTAAAATGGTGTACGTTTAGTAGCTTCAATGATATTACACACCGCGTCCAACGCATCCCGGTGGCAATAACCCGGAATCTGAGCACCGAAACTGGGTACAAAACTGAGTACAAAACTGAGTACGAAACTGAGTACGAATGCTGTCTTTTGGAAGGAAAAATGGCGAGGTCTTCTTCTAAGCAAGGAATATATCGGCGACAAGATAAAAATAATGTTCAATAACTTCTATTTGCAGGCAAGATTATCGTGCGGGCGATATCACCAAACCAGGCCCGTGTAAACATAGCTTTGATAGTATTAACGGCTCAAACTTCGTCATCGCACGAGAAGCGATTGCGAAGTGACCCCAATTTATGCTTAAACCCCAGCAACTGTGATATTGAGCACGCTCATGCAGTTCTCTTTTTATTGTCGCCACAAGGCGGGTAGTTCTAGTCTTATGAAGAATAATGTAGGAGCGCGAAGAGAGTGTCATTTCTGCACCAGCGTAGGAAAATTCATTGTACTGCAGGAAATGATTGCTAAAATTATCAATGTACGCTTTAATCTCAGCACTTATGATTTTGAAAGACTTTTTTCTGTACTTACATACATTTCAACCAAAAAGTTCTTCTATTTAGTCATTTAAATAAAAAATATCGCGGCTGTCTTGACACCCGCGTGGCTACTTTGGGCTATTTTTACTGCCCTTGGCTCAAGTTGGCTACTTTTTGGCTAGTTTTTCCGATTTCCTGACTATTTTTTGCTCTTTCGACCTGGCAACCCTGCTCGGTACCCAAGCAATACAGCGAAAGAAAGTAGTAGTAGTAGTAGTAGTAGTAGTAGTAGTAGTAATAGACTTTTATTGCAGCCACAAACTAGAGGCCGAGCATTTCGACCGCCTGCGCGACCAGTCGACGCTGTTCTTCTTCCCCTTCGGCGCCGATCCAGTCGAGCCAGGTGGTGATGGAAAGGGAAGGGGGGAGGGTAAAAGCTGGATTGCTGAGCAGTTGGGCAGTAGAAAAGGCAGTGTGACAGGTCGGCATATGTGGAGGGGGCAATTGGGACAGCAGGGGTCAGATCTATATTTGTAGAGAAAAAGGCGAGAGGGGGTGATCAGGCAATTCAGTTGTATGTGCCGCAAAATTCTGGCCTCTAGCACAGTGAGTGATGGATGAGGGGGGAGGGTAGAGACGCTTGTCGAGTCTGAGCTGGAGGTAAACCTCCTTGATAGTATGGCGCAGGGAGATCGTTCCGTCGTTCTTCACAGAACTCCCACCGTCCTCCGAAGGTGTAGGCCAGGGAATGAACGGTGCCCGGTGCAATATATCGCGGGCGAGCTGATGAGCCAGCTCATTGCCGTCAATCCCTGAATGCCCAGGAACCCAGCGGAGGAAGAAATATTCTGGTAAAAGTTGATAATCGCCGTTGTCATAATCCGTGTTAGTTTCACTTAGATCGCCCAGAAATCTGTTGAATGGCACCATGTATAAACCATCCATACAGGAACAATAAATATCCGATAACTTAGTCGCCTGGCGCATTGCGCTTCTATTACGCTACCGCACCACGTACTGCACCCTACCCCAGATTGCTCAGCCCTTGAGATCAGCCCTGTATCCTGTGTATAGCTATTACACTTCCTCGGGAATATGTAAACGCTCGCTTAGCAGGCGTACCAAGCTCTGAAGGAAGTGTTCAAAACAACAGATTTGTTTTAATAATCACAAAAAATACGCGCTTCGAGGCAAATCATTCGTTGCACTGGGAATGCTTAGGCGCTGTTAGTTGTATGTGTCGCGCTTTTTTTTCTTTTTTTGTTTCTTGCACACGAAGTGAGCCATTTGTACATGTGCAGGCATCTACCACGCGCTTTCCTCTGTTGTGGCGTTTGATGCGAGAAACGAACCAACTACCCACTGATTGAGGGATTCAGGCGTCATAAGAATGCTAGTACTTATAGAAAAAACCTTTAACCGTCGCTTCTTTTATAATGACAATCGAACTTGCTTTTCCATTACAACCTGCAGGGGTTACAAAGCTAGCAAGAAAGCGGAAACAGCAGAAAATCTCCATGAAAATATTTCGGTAAAAATTTGTTAATTTGATTACGTTGCGCAACCTTCTTCACATTTCTCACCTTTTCGAGTCCTGTCCTCATAACTTGACGAAACCGAAATAGAAAGCGGGAGAGAAGGAAGAAAGGAAACGTCTAATGCGCCAACCGTTTTCTATTTCGCTGCATTTTATCTCATGAACTCGCGGGATCCCTAACATATTACTTATCCCAGGGGTCAGCAACCTGCGGCCCTCGGGGCAGTACTGTGCGGCCCCCCAGCACGACGTCGGAATCACTACCCTCCCCTTGTCACTTCCCATCTGATGAGAGACTAAGCAGTTTTGACCTCAAATGGCACTTTCGCTTGCAACCTTTGCTTGTCACTTGCAACTTTGTGACATGAAAATAAACATGATTTCTGTTCAAGTTTTATGCATTATTGTCTATTCACCGAATTTTTTCTCTTTGCCTGCCAAGACCCCCTCCCCCCCCGCTTCTCGATTTGCGGTGCGGCCCCAATGTCTCGGCGTCATGCAACTTGGCCCTCCGCCTCTAAAGGTTGCCGACCCCTGACTTACCCTATTACGTACGCTGTTTTTCTCGTGTCTGGCTTCTCGCTTCGTTGCTTGCGATAACACATCGCTGCCCACACCGCTTCACGCAATGCTGGCTTCCCCCCAGAGCTTGATTCATTCAGTCTAGCGTTGTGAATCTTACGTGCAGCCTAGAACAACCTTATTTTTAACACAAACACGACGTTGCTTGCACATGCGCAGTACAGGTTTTCTTTTGTCTTGCTGTCCTTTAAATTTAACATCACTCAGTATTTTTGTTGAAGACTTACTGCTCTTGAGATATAGTGTATTTAATTTTGTTTCTTTTTCTTTTTTGTGCACTGCACACAGAAGGTAGTTGCCAAAGTTGTTATGTCAAAGGCCAGGGCTGAGAGCTTGCGTTCGAGGCCCAGGGCTT
>JALIZH010015524.1:0-19689 GCA_030522465.1 Rhipicephalus appendiculatus
AATTGTGTAAACGTCAGGCCAGGCAGAACAGAATAGAACATGTTGATGATGATTAGTGGGGTTTTGTGGCGCAAGGGCCATGAGTGGCCAAAGAGCGCCATGTCATTTATGAGATGTAAACGTTGACCAATGGTTGCGATGACATAGTGTATTCGGCTGTATAGAGGCCTAAAATAACGCGCTATAAACAAGCGTAAAAGGTGTGTATAGGGTATAAAATTATGGCAGTGATATGTGATGTGATCTATGGGTGTGGGATGAATTACAAATGACCATGGTATATACAAGTAAGCGATCGGAAAAAGAGCACGAATGAGAATAAAACATGTTAGAGTGCTCTAACGTTATAGAGCCCCTACTCAGTGGCAGCCGTCTCTGCATTGCTGTAGCGTAAAGCGCGAAACTTTGCATAGGCGCCCTGCACCGCAGAGAACTATGGACGGGCGACACGAAGAGAATCTCCACAGAAAAAGCGCAGGACAAATTTTCATTATAGAATTCAGTGATTGCTGTGTAGAAGTAAAACTTCGCCGGAGTGGATGGTTTCCCAGTGTGCAACCGACAGGGACCACTGTCGAAAGTGGGGGGGGCTCTGCCCCCCTAACATTTCTCAGTGGGAGGGCTTGCGCCCCCCTTTGCCCCCCCCTCACCTCCCCCCTTGTACATACGCCTACGAGTAAGTCCCACTACTCACCACTGGTCCACTAAAAAAGAAGGCAACAGTTTGCCCAACTCTAGGGAACGGGGAAGGCAGCGGTGGCTGCGAGAAGACCCTGAAGCGATTGAAGGCCTACGCCAGCGACGACGTGCCCGTGGATCTATGAGAGGTTCGAACGCTCGGTTTCAGCGCAAGTTTCTCTCTCTGGAGTTTGGACATCCGTGTCATGTCTGTGACTGTGTGTCGTTTAACTCGGACCTCTCTGCGCTGAGAATCAACGTAGAAACAACCTAGCATCACCTAGCTCAAGTCCAGCAACGACCTAGAAACAACCTGCACCACCTAGATAAGGCCTAGAAACAACCTAGAAGCAACCAGATTAGTCTTCCGAATCGTCCAGTTTCACTGTTTCAAGGCTTGCGTGGCGTAGTGCTTAGTTCAAGCTTCACCAATTTTTAGCAAAGGCAGCTGCTTTCCTCTGGTGAGTGTCCTGTTTTGAATCTAAAAAAGCGTTTTCGCTCTGCATACGAAAAAGCTGCGGTACTTGTTTCCAGTCAGATGGTCATTGCACGTTTGAGACGCCCCACAAACTAAACTCGTGCTTCTTGTGTCGGCTTGCGCCAGGCGGCGGGGCCTTGCGGAGGCTCCTAAAGTCCCTAGAGGCTCCGACAGAGGGCGACAGTACGCCACATTATCTTAACATTATCCCGCTCTGAGGTACAAAAGCGGGTATCAGTGATGCCAGGCTACTGTCTTAAGACCCTAGAACGTGTTCTTCACAATTCACAGTACAAAGACACAACTCTTCGTAGACACAAGATCACTGACAAAGTCCTTGGCGCACCAGTCTACATAATGTACTGGAACTTGACTGACACGCCACCTAACCGATGTTGTATTTAGAACACAGAGGAACGATGCATCCGATGCCTAAACATCATGTTCTGTATTTAATGTCCCCACGCACTTATCCTCATCTTCTTTCAAATACATTTCCCCGGTTGATTAAAAAAAAAAGAACTATCACTTGCGTAGCGCATAGTCCCTGAGCTTCAATGGAGTGTTTTTTTACTCGTTCGCTCTTCTGTGGTGGTTGGCCGGTCATTTTGTTCCTGCAGTGAAGATGGCTGTGAACTTGATTCACTGTTGGCTTGTGCTGCTATCTCTTGCCGTGACGTAGGTTGACAGTTGGCATGCTGTTCACTCCCAGGAAATGCTCTACCTTGAAGGGGCTTGTCCGATAAGGGTAGAGTCCAATCCAGAATACCAAGGTCTATTGCTTGTCAACTTCTCCGCAGATTCTGGGTTTATTGCTTGAAATTTGGAAGCGTACCACACTCGACCGTCTTCCAAAAGAAATGAGGCTGGCCCTCATTGCTCAATAATCTTCTTCGGTTCCGAAAAATGCGAGGATATTTACCCGTGAACTGACGACTTTCTGACGCGGACGTAAAGTTTGTAAGAAGCTTGTTTTCGTCGGACACGCTGACGCAACCGTTTCATCGCCTGTGCCGGAGTTTCGTGAAATGAAGAATCCGGTAATCCAACAATGCTTAATCGCGTTCGTGGCAGTCGTCCGTGCAGCAGAACGGCGAATGCAACTCCCGTTGTGGCATGAGGTCTGCAGCGGTAGACGCCCAAATAGTCCATCACGGCGACACGGATATCACGCCGCTCGTATACTTCTATCTGGGCAACAGATTTGAGGACTCTGTTGAACATTTCTACAAGCCCGTTTGCTTGCGGGTGGTAAACAGATGAAAAGCAATGGCGTATGCCCAGTTCCTGAGGGAACTCTTCAAATTCAGCCGAGCTGAACTGTGGTCCGTGGTCGGAAACTATTTCACTCGGGGAGCCATCACGAGCAAACTCTTGTAGCAGGAAGTTCTCGACTGTCGCAGTAGAAACTTTTCTTGAAAAAAAATAACACTTCTGGCCATTTGCTGCGGTAATCAATAAGCGTCACCGCATAACGACAATTGATCAAATGGGCCAATAATATCAATGGCAATTTTCTCTCAAGGCTTGTCAGAGAAAGTTACTGGCCGCATAGGTGCTGCAGTTCGCCGTGCAGATTTGTCACATGACTGGCACACAACACACGTTTTAACCAGTAGTTCTACACGGTCATCCATTCGAGGCCACCAGTACAACTCTCGCAGTCGGCTTTTCGTACGACTGATCCCCGGATGTGATTCATGTGCGAATTCCATCAAACGACGAGTAAGGATACTTGGAACTACGATCATTTCACCACGGTAAAGCAAGTCGTGCACAATGGATAGCTCTGCACGTACACGAAAATATGGCATTAGCTCCGCTTCCAGAGATTTTTTATCAGGCCAAGATGTCAAAACAATATCCATGACTTTTGCAATTACACTGTCAGATGCACTCGCTGCTTGTAATTCTGCCATGGTTAGCATCGGAGGAAGAAGGCAAACAAACTCATCTTCAGCAACGTGATTGGTTTCTTCTGGCAAAGGCAGTAAAGAGAGCGCATCAGCCACCACATTGTCACTTTCCTTGCGGTACTCCACGGTGTAGTTGTCGCAAAGCAGTCGCGCTGACCAACGTGAAATGCGCAATGGCCGATGTCAAACACCCTTGGTTGACAACAAGGTGACAAAGGGCTCTGTAGTCAGTTCGCAAAACGAAGGGGCGACCCCAAAGGTATACGTGCCAGTGCTCACAGGCCCAAACGCATGCTAATACTTCACGTTCGCCTGCAGAGTATTTCCTTTCTTGTGGGCTCAAGGTGCGGGAAGCAAAGGCAGCCGTCTGTAGAATTCCCTTGTTGTCTTGTTGCAGCACAGCGCCTAGTTGATATCCGGAGGCATCGTTCGTGACGATGACGGGTACGTTCGGGTGAAAGAAATGTAGAACCTTCCAAGTTGTCAGCAGCGATTTCAAACGGACGAAACTCTCTTAAGCAGCTGACGTCCAAGCAAATGGTTCATTACCTCGAAGCAATGCCCATAAAGGTTCCACAACATCCGAAAAATGAGGAACGAACTTAGAGTAAAATCCAGCCAGACCAAGCAGCGAACCAAGTGCATTTATGTTTGAAGACGCCGGAGCTTCTTTCATCGCTTGGATAGATGACGCTAGTGGAAAAAGTCCTTTGCCGTTCACAACATGTCCCAGGAACGCGAGTTCCGTGACGTCGAAAACGCACTTCTGGTTGAGTTTCAGGCCCGCTTTAGAAAGTCGTTGCAAAACAATGCGAAGGTTTGAAAGATGGTCTTTTCGAGAACGAGCATAGACGATAATGTCGTCTATGTAGAAAAGTACGCCTTTGCACCCTTTCAGTGAGAGATGCATCATCTTCTGAAATGCTGACGGGGCGGAAGCCAAGCCGAAGCATACTCTCTAAAAGCGAACAAGCCCGTCGTGCGTAATGAAAGTAGTCAGATCACGACTCTTAGGATTGAGTTCTAGTTGATGGTAAGCAGACGCCAAATCCATCTTCGAGAAACGCTTGGCGCCAGCTAAGCTGAGCAGCTCGTCTGCCTGTGGTAGTGGAAAGCTATCAACAATTATAGCTTTATGGGCTCTCGCAGATCGACACACATTCGTATTGAGCCATCCTTTTTCCGAACAACCACTATAAGAGGAACCCACTGAGAGGCGTCAACACGCTCGATTATGTCTTGGGCTTCAAGTGTGTGCAGCTCAGCCGACACCTGCTCACGAAGGGTAAAGGGCAGCCGTCGTAGCTTGCTGGAAACAGGTGGAACGGACGCGCGAGCCTTAACTTTGTGTTTGAATCCTTTGGCAAGTCCAAGCTGTTTGTCAAAGAGATGTTCGTACTCAGAACGCAGCTCAGTTGGCAATATGGGAGTGCTGGAGGTCAATGCAAGACACTGAAGTGATTTACCTTTAATGTTCATCTGTAGTGCCGCAGATGCCCAATACAATGGTGCCTTCAGATACAACATACAGAAGAATGCAAGCACTTCTGTATTGGAACGCAGCTGAAGCGCAAAACATCCTCGAACTGTTATCTTTGACTTGGAGTAGTCGAAAAGCTGCACTGAGGTAGGCTTCAAATGGCAAGTGCTTGCAAAAAACTGATGATAGAGTTCAGCCAAAACAGTGACAGAAGATCTCGTGTCAACTGGAAACTAGACAGTGCGACCTTCCACTGTGACGGATGCGTAAATGCCATGCTTGTGTCCTCTGACAACACAAACTGTTTTTCCACTACACTGTGAGCTAGTGTCGTCATCGTCATCAACTTGTCGAACTTTCGCTGAATATCCAGACGGCCTACAAATAAAATCTAAGTGCCCAATCTTCTCGCCGCGACGACATCTGCGCTTGCGGGCCTTACATGCAGGACTATTTGCAAGCTGATCATTCGCCCCACAACGATAACAAGCTCCAAGGTTCGTGGTGCCTTGTACAGGATACTCCAATGCTTTGGGTTTGCACTTATCACAACGTGTGCGATCATTTGTTTGTTCTGGAGACAGAGAAGAAGAGCTTTGCGCTTTTTTAACGTGACGAACTGAAGCATCGTCGCAAAATTCTTTAGCTTGGGTCACGGCTTGTTCGTATTGATTAGAGATTGTGATAGTTCGTGAGAGCGCCAGTGAGGAGCCTTCAAAAAGTAACCGCTCACGTAAATGAGGATTCGTAGTTTTCGCTACAAGCTGATCACGTAGCATCTCATCAGCGAGGCTTCCAGAATTACAGTCAGCAATGAGTATTTGAAAAGCAGCGACGTATTCTTCCACTGTCTCACCTGCCTGCTGAGCACGGCGAATGAACCGTTGTCGAGCCACGATCACGTTGACTGAGCGCTTAAAATGGTCCGAAAGCAAGGCCTATTGCAGAGTCATACGCGTTGTTCGTCGACTCGGTCCCATGAGACATCCCCATGTTTAGGCGAAGGCAGGAAAGGCGGAGGCGGTTGTAATTACATAACTTCACTCCTGTCATGTACGCTGATGACACTGATCTCATTTGCGCACACTAGTCTATCGAGGGAGCTTTAAGCGCGGCTAACGAAGCATTGAAAATAATTTGCGATTAGTTTCAAGCCAATAAACTGGCTTTAAACGTTAAAAAGACAAAATACATGGTGATTCATTCTCCATACAAAGTTATTGCTTTGGACTCGTGTGTGCTTCAGGCTGAGAGCGAAACAATACAAAGAGTGAGCAACCTAACATACCTTGGAGTTGAACTAAATCATCATTTCGGCTGGAAAATGCATATTGATTCTTTCTGCAAAAAACTCGCGACAGCCTGCTTTACGCTTTTCAAATGCCGCCAGTACTTCGATGTAGAAACATTGAGAACAATCTATTTTGCCATATTTCACCGCCAACTGTCATACTGTATTGAATACTGGAGCCATACGTACAATTCATATTTAAAGCCACTGATAGTTCTGCAAAAACGTGCTATCCGTTTTATGTCAAACGCAAGCTACAGGGACTCAATTACACCACTCTTTCGTCAGTACCAAATCATGCCGCCACAACTAGTCATAAATTATAAAACAACAATAATGGTGCATACGTCTTTAACAAGCAATGTTCCTCTTCACAGCTCCATTTTTATGCCTTCACAATTCCAAACAAGAGGCCGTAATTGCGGTAACTTCCTAAAATCACTGGTTAAAAATTTATATGGTAAAATGCGACTAAATAGTGTTGTCATGTCACTGTGGAATAACCTACCAGTACAAGTAAAGCAACACAATCCTTTCATTTTGATGCTTAAACGTCACTACAAGGAACTGTATTAAATATTTATATGTTTAGTATTGCAACCTGACATGATGTTTAACTAATGTTTAGTATGCTGACTAGAAATGATATTAAAAAGATGTATAAAAATATTAGATGTATTATTTATGTTCAGCATGCAAACCAAAATATTCTGAACTGTTGTGTATAAGTTAGATGTTTTAGGGGCGAAACTCCTTTAGGTCGAAGCTTGTACATCACTCCCCCGGTGTAGCCATGCTAATGCGATGACGATGACGCTGCCATCAAGGCACAGCACATGCAAGGTAACCACTATACGTCATAATGATGATGATGACGCTGATGACGATGAAGAATATGCGCGTTCAAGACCACACATTCTCTTTCTGCCATGGATGAAAACGATCGTGAATGCGCTCTCGCCCGCGAAAAGCAAAACGGCAACGCCGACAACAAGCTGCTACCCCGGAGTTTAGGACGCGAGAAGCGGCGGCTCAACGGCAAAAACACATTGTATATACTGTACACACGCGTTGTCACTCATTTACATGCGCGAGTGGGCAATGTGACGGGTGATTTACGGTAAGAACGATCCCCAGTGCTTCACCCACTCGTCACGATTTACTTCGTGGAAATGCCAGTTTTTTTCAACATGTTTTGTATCTTAAGCTAACATGTCGTTTAATGATTGTATAACTCTGTCTCCTGCCTGTCCATTTATGTATGTTATAGTTGCATGGATCCATACTAGCATTCTGCTATGAATCCACATGTTTCTAACATGTTTTTGTTTGACTGTATTTTGTTTAATAAAGTTCAAAAGTTCAAGCGCAAAAAAAAAATCACGGAATGCTCATTGTGAGGATGCAGCAGAAATCACCAGGCACCTTGCTCGTGCATGGGTTGAAATCTCCTCGCCAATATGTTGTATTTAGAACACAGGAACGATGCATCCGATGCCTTAACACCATCTTCTTTATTTTAGCATGCCCCCACGCGCTTATCTTCATCTTCTTTCATATACAACAACTGATACATCCCCACTTGCACACAAAACAGCACACCTTAATAACGGTACAAAAGTATGAACACATGGCACACTCTCTATGCGCCGGACAATAAAAAGGAAAATACGATTGTACCTTGTCCAACAAAAGAATACATGACACTATAACTGTAGTGTCAAGGCGATGTCCTTGACCGTGGTACCTCAGGGAAAACACTGCGCCCTTCGCTTAGGAACAAAATCATTAAGCCACTGAGGTCGTTTCTTACTTGCGAGGACTACTGCGGACCTCATAGGACCTTTTCGTTTAGCTGCTTGCTTCAGTCGACTATGAAAACCCAGTCTTCCCACTATATTCATCCCCCCGCCCCCCCACCTACAGGTTTGAAAATTAACTGCCGGTGCCGAGACTACCGAAATATGGTTGTGCAAGAGGCTTCTACTGACGTCCTACCATGTCCTGGGCCACTACCGATTCCCCATGGGATCAGAAACAGTTTCTGACAGTGCAGACATGGAAGTACCACTGTCAGCTGGAGTACTATAACGGCCATTGCTGCTATGCAAGGACGAGTGAATTATGGTCCAGTTACCAGGATAACAATCTAAATTTTCGTATGAACACAATCGTCGTTCTCATTTGTGGCAGTGGCATTCCTGGAAAAATTCTGCATTGCTGTTGTCATTGATACAAGAGTTAATTTTGACGCTTTCGCTTTTTTTTCATCAGCCTAAATGAAAGTAGACGGACCTATCTGGGCCTTTACTTTAAGAGACTTACTATATGTAAAATACTGCCCTGGTAACTTTCATCTTAACGGTGCCTCCTACCTCTTTACAAGAGTTGCCTGAGCGCTTCTGCGTTGATCTACATAACGTTTAGTTTGACATTGTCTCTGCGACATGTTATCTAAAACTTGAGGAAGAAAACTGCTATTCTGCTGCGTCATTACATAACCTAACGTTGCTGATGTCTACCTTTGAGCAAGGTAGACGACCTTGTATGAACACTGGGAAACACCCGTTAAGGCTCGTTCACCCCGAATGCCACTCCGCCTTCGGTGTGAACGCAGGCAGAAAACGAGGCAGCTAGGCAGATCGCTCTCAGGCCGATTCTTCTCGCCCGCCGAAACTCTCCGCGTTCCTGCTGCCGTTCAGAACACCGTGCGACAGCGGCGCTGGCGATAAGATGGCGCGATGAGTTGGGCGATGTGTTGAGATACAAATGATGTCCACCATTCCGGCCGAATGACTGTGTTCTCCGCTTAGTCAATGCGGTGTTGTACAAAAAATCACTTTCAAGATACATGGAAACAGAGAGTTGGCGTGACGCATCGTATCTTGTTGCAAGGCGGGGTGAAATTAGAGTCGTTGGCAGAGCTGCACACTAGTACTAGAGCATACTCTGGCATACTAGAGCATTCTCTGGAACTTTGTTGATGTCGCGACATTCTGGGAGCACTTGTTGGGTCGTGAATTCACGTTGGTTACAGAGCACCAGCCACTCCTGGGATTGCTCAGAGCCTCCATGGCGACAGCCCGCATTCAACTTTGGGCACTATACTTCGGCGGATATCTCAACAAGCGTCAGTATACACTCCCGGAAGACAACTGTTCAACTCAGACGACCTCAGAAGGCTTCCACTGTAGCAACGGAGTCCTGCTATGGGCAAGACTGATTTGGGCGAGTTGGTACATGCTTAGCAGGAGAAAACAGCGCAAAAAAGGACGAGGACGCAGGAACACAGTACACTGGACGAGCGCTGAGTACGTCTTCTCTTTGGAAAGCCTGGACGAGGGCACACTGATGACACGCGAGCTAAAACAGCTGACAGCCCTCGAATCGACACTAGCACACGTCAAGCATTATGTTCTTCATGGTTAGCCTAGAAGCTCGAAAGGCCTTGAGCCATGCATGGTGGCATTTTTTAATCGTCGTCTTCAATTGTACATACCGCAGTAGTTAGCTTATTGGGGCCATCGAGTTGTTATGCCTGAAGGTGCGCGGAAAAGATTACTGGAGCTATTGCATGAAAACTAACAAGGTTTCTGGTGCTATTTGATTTCCGTACAAACTTTATAGAGCCATTATTTTCAAGTTGGCGACCACGACGGCTACAATCGGCTATTTTCGGGACATATTCAGCCGGTGTGGCGTGCTCAGAACGATTGTTTCCAATGATGGTGTGCCATTCGATAGCTGTGACTTGAAAACATTCGTCGAGCAAAATAATATGTCGCATGTCAGGAAAGCCTTTCTCCACCCCAAATCTAATGAAGCAGTCGAAACAGCCGCACGAACGGTGCAGGATGGACATCTGAAGATGAAGGAAGGGAAATTAGAGCACATACTTATGCGGCTGCTATTCTGTTGCAGAAGAACGCCCCCCAAAAAGTGGAGAGTCTCCATGGGATATTATTACAGGTCAGATCGCGCCTGCATACCTTTTTTTCGAAAGGCTGATAGAGGCCAGCACCATGTACCACCTCTAAAGAGCCGCGCGGACGTGCGCAATTACGGGTCAGGAAAGAAATGGATAGCTGGACATCTACATCTGGAATACGAATGGTCAGAGTGGAAGAAGCTGGAGCGACTGCCGGTCTCATGTGGACCAGGTACGGAAGCCTAAGGAAGCACAGTCGCACGTCTCTGCAGAAAACGCACGCGCGGACGAGCCACCAGAAGAATCACTGTCGCAGCTTGAGGTAAGCCTGGGAACAGTGTTGTACGCAACGGCATTCCAAGGAACGACGCTCCAGGAACTAGTTCCTTTTTGGAGGAACGGGGGAACGCCACCGTTCCATTGAGGATCGGTGGAACTATAACGGTAACTCGCTACGTTTACGAGGGAACGGTAGAGGGAACAGCGTTCTTTTTGTAAACGTTCCACGGCATTCAACAGGCGTACGAACGCAGCCCATCACGCAGAACAGGGTGGATGGGCAACCGCGTAAGACGCCAAAATGTACCACTCGCTTATCACGTGACTGTGATGCATTCTGTTTTTCACTTTAAGGCGCCTGCCGGGGGGCGCAGGGTAGCGAAAGACGCCGAGACTGACCACGTGTGGGAGTAACAGTTGATTTTTTACGGCAGAGCTGTTATGTTCGAGGTTTGCCGCGTGTCGTAGAAAGAAAATTATCATCATCATGAACCGGCACGCGCTTTCTTCACCCTCTTCCACTTTTGTTTCGCTCCCAGACCACGTGCCCTGTTTTGTCCGGCGCAGGATGCAATAACTCTGATGGGCGTTAGACCGAGCACAGCGGGAGCAAAAGAAAGAGACACAGAGGAACAGAGAAAGAGAAATTCTTGGCGAAAAAAAATTTCGGCGAAGCGAGGTTCGAGACCGCCTATCCACGATCCAAAGGCGAGCGTCGTAACCACTCGGCTTATCCACTTTTTTTTCTTTCATGGTATTTATCCAACATAGGTATGACACTTTACAGCAATCCAATACAGACAGAGAACTAATATGCGCATTGTGATCGTATCGCGACCCAACGACGAACACACAGCAGTAAAGAATTTGCATTCACAGAATGAATACATCAAGGTAACGGCCATTACCATTTATAGACTAGAACGGCGGTAAGCATAAACACCTCACCAATGCAAATAACATTCTGGCTGACTTTCCATTTGCTCGTATACATTTCTTAGCTCAGTGACCATCCCAATGAAGTGGGATGTTGAGGGAATTATTGGCGCTGTATTTTTCTGCAATATGCGCGCACACTAGCAGGGTGTAGCATAGCCTTGCCTAGTAGAGTATACCAATGGGGTGGGAAAGGGAAGTGAGTGTGAGGAGGAGGGGAGAACGAGTATAGAAAAACAGAGAGAGAGAAAGAACGATATATAAAGAAAGAGAAATGTAGAGAGAAAGAAAGGGAAGAAATAGAGATAAAGATAGACAGAGAACGAAATCTACAGACATATGTTCGCTGCCTGCAAACAGGAGACTTTACTAAGTTACAAATATATATCCTGGACATTATTTCCTACTCACATCGAAATATTGAACCAGCACTGATTAACGCCTAAGTATTGTCACTTTTGATGGGGTTTCCTGTGCAAGAAATTTATTTATATTGGTACATTGGCGGATATTACTATTTGAATATCTGAAGCGCAGTATCATGGCTGCGCCTTTGAAGACCGAAGTGGAATGTGCCATATGCGTTAGACTTGGAAATAGACGAGTTCAAAAGTTGCAGTAGGGCCGGTGGTCTCTAAAAAATTTGTCTAGGAGCGTTCATTTAAATTCCTTTTACGTACGTATAACCTGCTGGCGGCCGTGGTAAATTCGCATAAATATATGCAGCTTGATGTGAGCTTTGAATTGCTCACTTTATTTCGCCTGAGGATTATCGGACACTATGTTTTGATTAAAAAGTCAAATGTAACGTTAACGTAACGACACGTTCGAATTTTCTAAATGTAACTGTAACGAGTTCCTTTCGCATTATAGGAACTTGTAACGGTAACTCGTTCCAAAATTGGGAAGGAACGAGGAACGAGCTTTCGTTCCTGTTTTAGAGGAACGTGTACAACACTGACTGGGAACATCTGTTCACCAACTCCAGTCGCAGGTCGTCATGCTCCCCACTCCTTTCTGTCACTTCTGTCCTCCGAAACAGAACTGCCAAGTGAACCGGCTACGACGCTCCACATGAACGCGGAAACCAGCTGGTTGGTAGTTATAACTTTTTTTTGTCTTTTTCATTTCTAGGAGGAAGTAGAGCTGTATCGGCTGTGGCGCCAAAGCCAGTGCTACTCACTGCAGAAGCATAAACTTTTCTTTACTCTGTCCCCTTTGCCATTTCTCTCGCCATGGTTACTAAGCAGCGTTGAAAGTGCTGCGCCGATTGTGCCAAACTGCACCAAGACAGAGATACTGCTACATGCTACGCCAAACGGCTGTTTTGCACGTATGTAGCACCAGCGCCGAGGCTGACCTCCACGGCCAGCGGTTCCGAAACCGAAATTGTGCCGAAGTAGCGGTCAAGCCAAACCTATTTTTACCCACTGCTTAGCGCGTAAGCCACGTGAGCAAGGCTGGTTTGCTGGCAGTCAACGAAACCAGGGTTCCCGTTGGTGGCTACTTTGCTCCAAATTGGCTACTTTACGGCCCCGTCTGGCGACAAAAATTTCAGGTTGGCGTCGTGGCTACTTTCTGGATACTTTTAACTTCTGTTTTGGCCCATTAAGTAGCCATTTTCATATTATTTGCAGATAAAATGCACTATTTTCAAGCTGTTCAGTCGTATCAGCCGATGCGGGCACGCGTCCTCCCTCCTCAAGCAGGCTGGTGCGCATCCAGGCACCCCAGCGCAATGCACCGCGCGCCTGAAAATACGAAGTGACGAAGTTTTATGCACGTTGGCAAACGTGTGACTAGCACGCTGCTCACGCTGCGCGCCATCTGTGCTGATGATACGCGCAAGCTTCTAATACTGATGCGCAGCGCACGTTCTCGTGTGAACTTGAAAAAAAACAGAGGTCCGCGACAAAATGAAGCGGGACTGTTCATCTTAAGGTGGGGTGAGACTTTGAAAATGAGTTTTAAAATTTGGCTGTGCAGCAGTATTAATAAAAGCTATAGCTATCAAAATTTGCAAGGAATTTTGAAGATAGGCACAGGTTACATTAGACTCAAAATTAGTTTAAATTTTATTACTTGTTTTTAGTTTAGTTTTCTTAGTTTTTCTACATATGTACTGTTTTCTTAACTACTAACTGCAAAACATTGTAATTTAGTACAAAGTTAGCAACCAACGCTTTACAGAAGTGGAACTAAAATTGTGAGAGTACCACAAAAACAAGATTTATGTTTTTACGTTTGTCGATGTATGAATATTGCCACTTATGAATGGCTTTTTAATACTAAAATACACAAATATAGCTAGGCTATTGATTCTAATTCCAGTTATGCAAATGCCACTAATTAACACGTGAGAATTTTTGTTTGCTTTACTCTTTCATTCCTGAAAAAAAAACTTCCCCATCTCCCGCTAAAGGGAACCATGTGTGGATGCGAAGCAGCGGGAGATGGTTAGCTTGAGCGGGAGAAACGTCGCCGCTCTCGTTTCGCGGCAGCGGCCCGGGCGCTCATCGCGGCGCTGCACAGGAGAGAGAATGAGGCGCGCTCCGTCATTTTTATACCGCGGAACTACCGTGGTGCCCCCCAGCGGAGTATGCAGCTGTCGCACCACCTGTCGCGCGCCGCTCCGTAGAGGATTCCTAGAGGAGAGAACGGGGGGGGAACCGTAGGAGAGGAGAGAGAGAGGGGAAGCGCATGCGCTGTGGGTGTGTGACACGTGGGAACCGCTCCGCAGAGTAGAGGATTCTTAGAGTAGAGAAAGCGGATGAGCGTAGGAGAGAGGGGGGAGAGGAGGTGCATGCGCTGTGGGGATGTCGGACGCGGGCGCCGCTCCGTAGAGTAGAGGATTCCTACAGCAGAGAAAGGGGCTGAGCGTAGGAGAGAGGGGGGAGAGGACGCGCATGCACTGTGGGACGCGGGCGCCGCTCCGTAGAGTAGACGATTCCTAGAGTAGAGAAAGGGGGGAGGGGACGCGCATCCGCTGTCGGGGTGTGGGACGCGGGGGCCGCTCCGTCGAGTAGAGGATTCCTACAGGAGAGAAGGGGGGTGAGCTTAGGAGAGGAGAGATAGCGGGAGGGGACGCGCATGCGCTGTGCGGGTGTAGGACGCGGGACGCGGGCGCCGCTCCGTAGAATAGAGTATTCCTTTAGGAGAGAAAGGGGGGTGAGCGTAGGAGAGGGGAGAGAGAGGGGGGAGGAGACGCGCATGCGCTGTGGTGGTGTGGGACGCGAGAAGGAGGGACGGACTAAGCCCCCCCCGTCCCCAAACACATGTAAGCAAGATCAAGGAATGGAGTCAACCTGGGCGACAGGTTGACTCCATTCCTAACCACCTGCCTAGCCATTGCTAAGC
Organism: Rhipicephalus appendiculatus; assembly: GCA_030522465.1. Taxonomy (NCBI): domain Eukaryota; kingdom Metazoa; phylum Arthropoda; class Arachnida; order Ixodida; family Ixodidae; genus Rhipicephalus; species Rhipicephalus appendiculatus. Next base: position 14,344 of record JALIZH010015524.1, read on the forward strand.
AGTCCCTCTGTGCTCTCTCGGCCATGACTCTTGTGACTATGGTGGTGGTTGACGGCCTTATTGTACTACAGTGTTCTGGTTCGCATAGTGGGTGCATTCCCTACTTCATGAAAGTGGCCGGACGCGGCACGCCGGACGCGGGAGGGACGGACATAGCCCCGAGCATAAGATGCTTCGCATCTAAAAAGGATCATAGACCAGCAAAAATGTTGTTTTGAGAAAAGCGCAGATAACAAGTCGCGGCGCACCCACACTTCCTCTCAACGTGTCGAAGAAAAAGGATCGCAAGTTATTATTGCGATAGCAATTATATGGACAGTCTCGGCTGGTTTTCGCCGTCGCCGTCATGTCCCGTATATGTATGTTTACAAAAGCCTCAAAGAAAAATAATTCAGAAAAATTCCCCATCTCCCGCTAAAGGGAACCATGTGTGGATGCGAAGCAGCGGGGAGATAATTAGCTTGAGCGGGTGGAACGTCGCCGCTCTCACTTCACGACAGCGGTCCGGGCGCTCATCGCGGCGCTGCACACTAGATAGAATGAGGCGCGCGCGCTCCGTCATTTTCATACCGCGGAACTACCGTGGCGCCCCCCAGCAAAGTATGCAGCTGTCGCACCATCTGTCATGCGCGCCGCTCCGTACAGGATTCCTAGAGGAGAGAACGGGGGTGAGCGTAGGAGAGGAGAGAGGGGGGAGGGGACGCGCATGCGCTGTTGGGGGGGTGTGTGGGACGCGGGTGCCACTCCGTAGAGTAGAGGATTCCTAGAGGAGAGAAAGGGGGTGAGCGTAGGAGAGGAGAGAGAGGGGGGAGGAGACGCGCATGCACTGTGGTGGTGTGGGACGCGGGAAGGAGGGACGGACTAAGCCCCCTCCAAACACATGCAAGCAAGATCAAGGAATGGGGTCAACCTGGGCGACAGACGCCACCTGCCTAGCCATTGCTAAGCAGCCTCTCTGTGCTCTCGGCCATGACTCTGATGACTGTCGTAGTGGTTGACGGCCTTCATATTACTACAGTGTTCTGGTTCGCATAATGGGTGCTTCCCTAATTCATGAAAGTGGCCGGACGCGGGACGCCGGACGGACATAGCCCCTGAGCATAAGATGCTTCGCATCTAAAAGACTTTCCCCATTTCTCGTTAAAGGGACCCATGTGTGGATGCGAAGCAGCGGGGAGACGGTTAGCTTGAGCGGGAGAAACGTCGCCGCTCCCGTTTCGCGGCAGCGGCCCGGGCGCTCATCGCGGCGCTGCACACTAGATAGAATGAGGCGCGCGCGCTCCGTCATTTTCATACCGCGGAACTACCGTGGCGCCCCCCAGCAAAGTATGCAGCTGTCGCACCATCTGTCATGCGCGCCGCTCCGTACAGGATTCCTAGAGGAGAGAACGGGGGTGAGCGTAGGAGAGGAGAGAGAGGGGGGAGGGGACGCGCATGCGCTGTGGGGGGGGGGGTGTGGGACGCGGGTGCCACTCCGTAGAGTAGAAAATTCCTAGAGGAGAGAAAGGGGGGTGAGCGTAGGAGAGGAGGGAGAGGGGGAGGAGACGCGCATGCACTGTGGTGGTGTGGGACGCGGGAAGGAGGGACGGACTAAGCCCCCTCCAAACACATGCAAGCAAGATCAAGGAATGGGGTCAACCTGGGCGACAGACGCCACCTGCCTAGCCATTGCTAAGCAGCCTCTCTGTGCTCTCGGCCATGACTCTGATGACTGTCGTAGTGGTTGACGGCCTTCATATTACTACAGTGTTCTGGTTCGCATAATGGGTGCTTCCCTAATTCATGAAAGTGGCCGGACGCGGGACGCCGGACGGACATAGCCCCGAGCATAAGATGCTTCGCATCTAAAAGACTTTCTCCATCTCTCGTTAAAGGGAACCATGTGTGGATGCGAAGCAGCGGGGAGACGGTTAGCTTGAGCGGGAGAAACGTCGCCGCTCCCGTTTCGCGGCAGCGGCCCGGGCGCTCATCGCGGCGCTGCACGGGAGAGAGAATGAGGCGCGCGCGCTCCGTCATTTTCATACCGCGGAACTACCGTGGCGCCCCCCAGCAAAGTATGCAGCTGTCGCACCATCTGTCATGCGCGCCGCTCCGTACAGGATTCCTAGAGGAGCGAACGGGGGGGGGGACCGTAGGAGAGGGGGAGCTCGCGCATGCGCTGTGTGGGACGCAGGCGCCGCTCCGTAGAGTAGAGGATTCCTAAAGGAGAGAAAGGGGGGTGAGCGTAGGAGAGGAGAGAGAGGGGGGAGGGGACGCGCATGCGCTGTGGGGGGGGGGTGTGGGACCCGGGTGCCACTCCGTAGAGTAGAGGATTCCTAGAGGAGAGAAAGGGGGGTGAGCGTAGGAGAGGAGAGAGAGGGGGGAGGGGACGCGCATGCGCTGTGGGGGGGGTGTGGGACGCGGGCGCCGTTCCGTAGAGTAGATGATTCCTTGAGGAGAGAAAGGGGGGTGAGCGTAGGAGAGGAGAGAGAGGACGCGCATGCACTGTGCGGGTGTAGGACGCGGGAAGGAGGGATGGACTAAGCCCCCGCAAGCACATGCAAGCAAGATCAAGGAATGGAGTCAACCTGGGCGACAGGTTGACTCCATTCCTAACCACCTGCCTAGCCATTGCTAAGCAGCCCCTCTGTGCTCTCGGCCATGACTCTTGTGACTATGGTGGTGGTTGACGGCCTTACTGTACTACAGTGTTCTGGTTCGCATAGTGGGTGCTTCCCTACTTCATGAAAGTGGCCGGACGCGGGAGGGACGGACATAGCCCCGAGCATAAGATGCTTCGCATCTAAATTGTTTCCGACGCGCGGCGCTATCCGTTGAGCCACGAAAGCGCACGTCCTTCGACGTTCAAACGGCGAGCTATTTATAGACCTTTTTCACGGAGAGGAGGAGCGTAGCCTCGAAGCGGTGCATTTTCGTCACTCTCTCGCTCCACCGGCCGTTCGGCCACTGCTGCTGGTGTGTGGGGATGGCCGCGTTTTGCATGCGGGGCGCGTGAGAGGACAATGTGTTTCCATTTCTTTTTATGCGCTAAAGCAGTTGTGCTGCCGAAAATCGGAATATCGGAGGAGAACAGGCCGACACGCTACCACGGCGCTGTGTTTGGCTGCGACAACTAATAAAGCTCAAAAGGCTGACAGCCGAGACATACGCGGAGTGCACCTTGCTTCGAAATGACGAAAAAGAAGACTTCGAAATGACGAAAAAGAAGGTCACAGGCCTTCTTCTCCGACAAATATTTTAAATGCGAAGCATTTCTTAGCGAACTTCGGCGAGTTTGAGCGTATCTATCTATCTATCTATCTATCTATCTATCTATCTATCTATCTATCTATCTATCTATCTATCTATCTATCTATCTATCTATCTATCTATCTATCTATCTAGCCGCCTACGACTTTGTGCTCTCCGGGCCGTATCGTTAATGGGATTTGTACCAAATTTTTTATGACATAACATGACTGTATGACGAACATAAATAGCTGGTCATATCATGAAAATCATGACTAACTTGTCATGAAAATAATGATTTACATCCCACGTTCATGGCGCGCTCGCGGCCGTTTCGTTAGCTTGATATACACCAAATTTGGGATTGAGTGACATTACTGTATGGCGAACATAAATGACAAGTGGTAATATGAAAATCATGACTTCATGAGCGACATGACTTGCATTCCACGCTCATAGCACGCTCGCGGCCGTTTGGTTAGCTTGATATACACCAAATTTGGTATTCAGTGACATGACTGTATGACTAACATAAATGACAAGTCGTAATATGGAAATCATGACTTGTCATGTGCGACATGACGCATTCCACGCTCATGGCGCGCTCGCGGCCGTTTGGTTAGCTTGATATACACCAAATTTGGTATTGAGTGAAATGATTGTATGACGAACATAAATGACAAGTGGTAATATGGAAATCATGACTTGTCATGTGCGACATGACTTGCATTCTACGCTCATGGCGCGCTCGCGGCCGTTTGGTTAGCTTGATATACACCAAATTTGGTATTGAGTGAAATGATTGTATGACGAACATAAATGACAATTGGTAATACGGAAATCATGACTTGTCATGTGCGACATGACTTGGATGCCACGCTCATGGCGCGCTCGCGGCGGTTTCGTTAGCTTGATATACACCAAATTTGGTATTGAGTGACATGACTGTATGACGAACATAAATGGCTGGTCATATCATGAAAATCATGACTAACTTGTCATGAAAAGTATGATTTACATGCCACGCTCATGGCGCGCTCGCGGCCGTTTCGTTAGCTTGAGATACACCAAATTTGGTATTGAGTGACATGACTGTATGACGAACATAAATGACAAGTGGTAATATGAAAATTATGACTTCATGAGCGACATGACTTGCATTCCACGCTCATAGCGCGCTCGCGGCCGTTTCGTTAGCTTGATATACACCAAATTTGGTATTGAGTGGCATGACTGTATGACGAACGTAAATGACAAGTGGTAATAAGGAAATCATGACTTGTCATGTGCGACATGACTTGCATGCCACGCTCATGGCGTGCTCGCGGCCGTTTCGTTAGCTTGATATACACTAAATTTGGTATATGGCGACGTGACTGTATGACGAACATAAATGACAAGCCGTAATATGGAAATCATGACATGTCATGAGCGACATGACTTACATTCCACGCTCATGGCGCGCTCGCGGTCGTTTCGTTAGCTTGATATACACCAAATTTGGTATTGAGTGACATGACTGTATAACGAACATAAGTGGCAGGTGGTAACATGAAAATCTTGGCATGCATGTCATCTACAATGTCATTTACATGCCACGCTCATGGTGCGCTTGCGTCCAGTTCGCTAGCTTGACATACACCAACATTGGTATATCGCGACGTGGCTGTATGACGAACACAAATGACACGTCGTAACATGTAAAACATGACATGCAAATTATGTAAAGCATGATTTGCTCCTTCCTGGCTGCTTCGCATTACATCGATTCCCACAGTGCGTGGGATCTGCCGGCTTTTTATTATATGAGGTGTCTGTCGTTGTGGCCGTTTCTTCATTACACCAGCTTGTGATTCTACTTGAGTGCTGGTACACTTCGTCATCTGCAGCAAAGAGAAGCAATGTCAAAGCTGACGGTTAATACAGAAAATGTTTTGTCCAGAATTGTTCTGTTGTAACATCAACATCCCCGATTTCTGTGCAACAGCACATGAGTTACGATGCCTGCGGCTACCGAAATCTAAGCGCGTGCAATTTCAAGATTATCGAATGAGCCCCTTCTACAGTGTACTAGAATAGGGGCAGTGTGTTCAGGGAGCGCCTGCCGCTGAGGCGCTT